>MJUU01016041.1:0-18446 GCA_002080025.1 Modiolus philippinarum | reverse complement strand
GGTTCTACATAAGAATACAGGACGGATGTCATTAGACAGGTTCTACATAAGAATACAGGACGGACGTCATTAGACAGGTTCTACATAAAATTAAGTTCCAGTGTTTTGTCCATCTCTGAACTATAATCGGTATTAAAACTTCAAAAGAACTATGGTCACGTCATGTGTCTTAGTTCTGGATCCTGATCGTCTATACTGTCCCACTGGTTTCTGTGTTAAATTTAGAACTCGTGCAAGGAATTTTCCAAATGGCATCAACATGAAAACTTTCAAATACCATTCCAAGATGACTAGTTGTCCCCCGCCTTTCGCGAAAGCGGAGGACTATAGAATTCGCCTTTCCGTCATTCCGTCATTCCGGATGTCGTTTCCGGATGATAACTTGAGTATCCCTTGCCCGATTGAAACAAAACTTACACAGATGGAAGGAATAGGGGAGGGCAAGAACCCTATTGATTTTGGGGTCAGTAGGTCAAAGGTCTAGGTCACAATTTCTAAAAATAGAATTTATTGCACCAAAATTTGGTCCGTGTGGGAAATTTTTATTTTTTATCCGATTTCGATTAGATTCCTTTCAATAAATGCTTTCATACATATGCCAAGAGATTTCTGGTATTTCTTACCGTTTTCAAGATAATTGGGGTCAAAGGTGTTGGGGGATGGGGGTGCCAAAATTTTTTTTTTTTTATTTTTCATCGGATTTTGATGGGTTTTTTGCAAATGCTTCCTCGTGAAAAATGCAATAAAACTCTACCCAAAAATTTTTTTTCATCTTGTACCGTTTTTCAGGTAAAAGGAATTCCGTCATTCCGGAAGTCGTTTCCGGATGATAACTTGAGTATCCCTTGCTTATTATCCAATGCGATCCAATGCGATGGGATTTTCCCCGTTGGATTCCTTTCCTTGAATGCTTTCATGAAAATGCCAACAAATTTTTGTTGTATCTTTCAGTTTTTGAGGATATTGCACTCAAAGCTGGCAACAGGTAAAAAAACTCCATTCATCTAACATACAACTCTAAGGCGGGGGACCTTGAGCACTGCTCTATTTTTTATTTATCCAAAGTAAGCATGCTCATCAAATGATAAAACACGTGCATGGAAGCGTATCCCGTTAGAAGTTGCAAAGTAAAGATCGCGAAACACGTAATTTGCACTTATGAGAACGTTAGTTGAAAACGGAAAAAAGGTCCGAGGAATTCATCGTCGTTAAAGCAACAGATTTTAAAGTTCAAAATATGACGATTTAATAAAAGTAGGACGTTAACATACTAGCTATGTACGTCTGCAAACTGAAATGCCGGACAATGACCGTGACCGGAGATGGTTCACGATTTTTTCAGCATTTGATTAAAATAAAATCGAAAACTGAAGACCTAGACACACCAGTTCTGATGCATCACTTCAAGACATGTCAACAGATCATTTCACATCAACAGAAACGGATTTTATTTAGATATTTTAGAATGTTTTGCTTAAAACTAAGGAATATCTCTCTCTTGAATAGCTCTGTCCTAAGCTGAATTAATCTTTTAATGTATACCCTTTTTGTTATTTGTTCTCTGTCTCCTTTTTTACATATTTCGGTTGATGGTCTTCAAAATGTTTTGATTTGCAATGAAAACATTAGTTTTCAGAATGGCCATATACAGAAACTAGATTTTACAGTCCCTTCATGTTTCCAAAGTATGCGATATCCATTCATGGAAGGGTTAATGTTTGTATAAAGGTTTTGTGTTTGTGTCATATATTTCATTTAAACGCAACTTGCAGCAAGGCTTTTTCAAAACAACGCAAGGTGTCAATTACGTTGGGTCAAAAGTGAATTGTTCTAGGTTCCAAATCAAATGTATCATTTTTTCAGCACGCATTGTAAAGGTATATTGTATTAACATGTGAAATATGCGGTCTCCGTAGTTGGCAAGTTCGCTCACACCAACTTTACGACACAGTTGTTTGGACTTTGGCTAAACTTTTAAAGTAATTATATTTTAACGTCTACATTTCAAAACAATTTAAATCAACAGCTCGAATATCAACATCTTCTTTTGCATAAATTTTACAACATGTTTGGTAATACACAATGAAATATAGTTTATCTACAAAGTAAATTTTGTTTATCATGTGATACGATGTGATATTATCTCACGTGAAATGATATATTTCTGTGATTACATAGTGAAGTATGAAAATTTGATAAAAAACATACTAATGAATACATGATTTCATTTACAATGGACACCGTAAATCAGGAGGTAAGTGTTACCATGGAAACCGTAGGCCCGGGTCGTAGGTATGTACGGTAATTTTGTATCTGATAATATTTGGCCTGTTGTAGCCCTTAAATTGAATTGAGAAGCCTATAGGAATGACAGAGTTCATTTTACATCTTGCATTTCTTCTTTACTATTGCGTGGGAAGTAATTTTTCAATTGTACTGTTTAGAATGTCTATCTGAAGATTAACAATGGATGTATCAATTTGTAAAAAAATAATTTTACTTCAGTATCAGCTTAGTCCATATAACTACATTACCTAGATAACCGATTTTTGTTCAATCCTACATTTAAATCAAAATACAAAGCCCCATCCCCTGCTCGTCAGATATTGGTCAACAAAAAAGTACGTATAATAAATAAAAATCAATAATTAAAAATAGTGAATCTTCAAAAAATTAATAGTGAAAGCAACAGATAAAAATATCACAAGACCCAAGGAAAGCACACAATGTGACACATTTGAGTAATATTACCGGAGATAAAATTCCCTACTATTTTCAATATATAAAAATCAAAATACATTAATGTGAAGAAGATAAAAAGAAAACACTTATAATGGCCGAAAAGTAAGGCTTTAAAGTCGTCAAGCGTAGAGCAGCCGAGTGTGAATTGCTCCAGTTGAGATATGCACAACCCGTATGATGTCCAGCCACAGGAACGTCGCCGTCAAGAAAAGGGAAATTTATTAGAGAAGACAGTTCTGTTGCAATACAAAAAAAATTATAAGAATAATAATTTTCAAATCTCGAATGAATGCAAAGTGAACACATAATGGAACAAGTGAAAATTAAGACATAGATTATTGCAAGCGGGCTCTATGCGAATTAGAACATGGTCAGACCTTTAGGTTCTGATTCGCATAGAGCCCAATTGCAATAATCGTTTTCGATTCTAATATATATAACAAGCGTTTTGAACATTCGAAGCGGCTCTTAAAGGGCAATATTGGGTTTGAGGCTAGAAATAAAATATGTCGGAAAACTGCATGCAAAAACATATACTAGTATAATGACATAAAATAAAGATATCTATAATTCGTCTTTTAATTTAATACAAGTTGCACATGAACTTTATATGAATTAATACAAATAATATGTTATAAAAATATAAAATACGGATATTATAAAATCGAAGCGAGTATATGTGAGAGCTGATTGCATTTCTTATTATACGTCTGCTTACTTAGTAGTTCAGTTATATTTGAAACAAAAAGAAGGAATAAAACTCAAAAATATAATTTTATTAACGTTGACAATTAAGAATTATATATTTAAATTGTAAAGCATGATTTGTAACATAGATAAGATTTCATAACAAGAAAAACACTCGTTGCCAGGTTACGGTTATGTCAATTTCAGTGCCGATTCTTAAATGTAAATTTCTATAATTGTCATTATTTGATGCGGTTTTTGTGTGATTTATTATTCTAATGTAGTTTGTCATTGATCCTGTTATCTGATTGGTTAATACTATATTTTTCAAGGTATAGATTTCACGGTTGACATTCCTGAAATTGACACGATTCATACGCGTTGTTTATGAAATAAAATGGAGGCCATACACATCTCTTCAACATACTTCTGTGTTTGATTGTAAACGTTCGACCCGTGGCGACACATCGTTGAAAGCGAGCAACAACATCTCACACAACGCAAGTGTCTTATTATATAAATTAGACAGTATTTAAGAAGCAGATTTCGATGAGCATCGTGTAGACGACAGCACCCATGCTTCAAAGATCTTCAAACAATTCAAATGTTATCTCTAACACAAGAAAAATTGCCATCAAAAAGCTTACCAGAAAGTTTTGTTAACATCCTCAATCGTTTCCAAGATGCAAATCGGCTGTGTGGCATCCGACAAATGTTCAGAGTTAAATATATTAAATTATAAATTAACCCACGAACATTTCCCAGACGTTTAGCCTTGATTATGTTGTTCAAATAAAATGATCATAGTAATATGTAAATATCCGAACAATGATCAATTTGATTTGGCCTTGCCTTTGAATGTCCTATGGAATGCAGTAAATTCTATTTCACACCAAGGATATCATTAGTCCTTGTTCACATGAATCGTGAATCGTGTTGCCATCTCCGAGACGGAATGCACAAGTGATGGATAATCCCATTTTTGACAAGTAACCAACCGCCTCTTTATCTGTTCCTAAAAACATTCGTAAGAAACAACTCATATGTCAATGTTACGCTACCATATTTCTAATTCCGGTAATCATTTCACAGAGATGTCAAGGGGGTTTGGGTTCCCAGAGTGAGACGGGGAGTCTAGGAGTTTGCCATGCAAGACATATTTTTTTTCAAAGACGCAAAATGGTACATTCTGAAAGCATGTCAGGTGGCCATAGCAAAGAATTTGAGATACAATTCTTGTCACACAAAGAACAGAAAATGAAATTTGCTTTTATATATGTGACTTTACATGAAAATTGTGTTTTACTTAAGCCCCAGTCTCACTGTCACGTTTTAGCCCCTACGTTTCGCTACGTTTTCAAAACGTAGCGAAACGGCAATATACGTAGCAAACCGTAGCAAAACGTTGACCAAACGTAGCAATGCGTAGCAATACGTGAATAGAAACGTAGCCAGCTACGTTTGTATTGGTCTGCACAATACAAACGTAGCCAAAAATTAAAACGTAGCACAAACGTAGGGAAACGTAGAAAAACGTGGTAGAAACGTAGCTGTTACGTAAAACGTAGGTAATTAGAATCTATACGTTTCGCTACGTACTTGCTGCGTTTCGATACGTATCTGTTACGTTTCTGTACGTTTTTCTACGCTTAGTTACGTTTCATCCTATGCATTACTAGGTTTCAGTACGCTTTAATACGTTTCGTTACGTTTAAATACGCATCGCTACATTCTACCACCGATCGACAAATGATATTTCCTAGTATTTCGAAATTTTTACTTAATTTTGAGATATTTTTTATGAGGTGAAGATAAGTTCACAAATTAACAGAGTAAGTCAACATTATAGATCATTATATTTACCAGGTATTCGAAAATCAATTAAAATTTTATACAGTCATTCGTACAATAGAACAAAATGATTAAATATACGTTTGTGTAAGTTTCTATTTGTACGATGAATAATCAGTGTGGACCCTTTGCAAATTCTTGAACTTTTTTCACAGATCTTTATTAATACGTAGTACAACGTACTAATACGTAACATAAACTATCAAAACGTACATCAAACGTAACGGAACGTAGTCGAAACGTACTTAACCGTAGTCGAAACTTATTAAACCGGAGTAATACGTAGTAAATCGTAGTAAAACGTAGTACATACGTAGCAACACGTAGTGAAGCGTAGCAGAACGTAGGCTTTGAATTTCCAATAAAACGTGGTGAAACGTAACAGTACGTAGAAAAGCGTAGTATATACGTAGCGAAACGCACAGACCATAAAATTATGACAAAAAATGACATGATACGTGGCATTTTAAAACGTAGCGAAACGTAGCGGCAAAAACGTGACAGTGTGACTGGGGCTTTAGTAATAAACCAGTTGTATAGGAGAATACACGAAACAACCCCGAATTTCTGGTTTTTCTAATCATGAAAAGATCGTTTTTCTATTTGTGATATATTTTTTCCTGATAATTTAAGAAGCGTGACATTGAAAGGGATGAGCGTGAAAGCGTGATTTTGGGTTGGAAAGCGTGACACTTGACAGGTCTGCTTTCCTCTTACAGACAGTCAGAAACCTCGTTTGTCGGCGCCATAATGTTCTTGTAAAATGACATGAACTTTTGAATTTGAAAAAAAAAATCGTTCATGCCAATTGATTTCTATTTGGATAAAATGAATAATTCTATAATAACATAAGAAAAATCGATCTCCGGTTTCATTTAAAATCCAGACTCAAAAAAATGAATTATTGTTTATGATATAGGTACTCCAACGAAAAAATTAAATGTTCGAATTGGATGAATATAACGGTGCAAACAGATAGCTATCTGCTTCAGTAATAAGAATTTAACCTTTTAAATTCCAAAAAAATAAGATGAAGGATAAATTAACATCATTAAAAAATTACAATTAGTAAACTTCCGGTATTTTATTTTCTTCGCATTTACCAGTTCTCCATAAGAGCTAAGGAAAAACTGGTTCAAAATTATTTTGGAGTTACGGCGCTTTGACTACTATTAAGGATTAATTACGACCAAAATTCGAGAAAACTGCAAAAACACGTAAAAGTGTATCTACGTGCATTCATATATCTATTTGAAACTTTGCATTTAGAAAGTATCGATTTTAATTTAATTAGAACACTTAACGTGCGTCTTCATGCACCATATCATCATTATGTATTTGTGCATTGAAAATTAACAAATAATCAAAATTGCTTACAAAATTCTCCGTTGGAGTACCTATATGATATAATGAGACTATATTCCAGGTGGAGTAATATTTCAATTAGCCCTTCTGATGATTTCAACGTTCTCTTATGATGCACGCTTATTATCTATTCCTTGCACGAATAGTTATTTATGGTACATAACGAGCCTTTAGAGCTGGAGTTAGATATGAACTTGTTGAATCGCTTTTACAGGAAATTCATTGGTTGTTGTAAAATCGGCAAGTAGATCATTAGGATTACTTATTTCTAAATGTAAATCTAATGGTGGTTTTCAATATTCTACATTTACAAAATTGTTTGACACACTTGTATGGTCTGTAATTGACTATGGTGCTGCAATATGGGGCACAAAAGATTTTTCATGTATTAATAGTGTGAAAAATAGAACCATGCGCTTTTTTATGGGTGTTGGGAAATATACACCAAATTTGTCATTGTATGGTGAGATGGGCTGGATGCCAAGCTATATAAAACAGTGGACCAGTAGATTGACAAAAATGTGTGATGAAAGGGTCAATAAAAAGGTTTTTATATGGGGTAAAACCCATGGTAATAGAAAGTTTAAAAACTGGCAGTTTAGAGTTATGAATAAGTTTTAAAACTTAGATATGGCATATGTATGCAATTCTAATTATATTTTGAGTAAAAATATGATTAAATATATTGAAAATATATCTTTTGAGTATTATAAACAAGACTGGAAAGATAAAATTATGTCAAATGAAACTAGTAAACTGCGTACTTATAGAATGTTTAAAAATACATATGGTGTTGAAAAATATTTAAATTTAAATATGAATGGTAAATATAGAAGTGCAATGGCAACATTTAGATGTGGTGTTGCACCCATCAGAATCGAAACTGGAAGATATGAAAATTTAAATATTAATGAAAGAGTCTGTTTTCATTGTAAAAATGTAATTGAAGACGAAAAACATGTGCTATTGCAATGTCCAATATATGCAGACTTACGTAATGTTGTTTTTAATCATGCTAATCTTATTGATGGAAATTTTATGAATATGTCTGATGATGAAAAGTTAATTTTTATGTTTAGTAATGGCGATATGTACTTTTACACTGCCAAAATCTGCCATGATATTTTATTTCAAAGAACATGTATTTTATATTCATAATGTTCATATGATGTTTTGTGTAAATAATTGTTATTTTATAGTCTCTCATAACTCTTTTAAGAGTGGCTCTTGTGTGTTTTAACGAGTGTTTTAAATTGATTTGTATTTTATATGTAATGTAAATCAAGAGGTGAGACTTTAATAAAGTATTTGTCTTTTCTTGTCTTGTCTTGTCTTGGTCGAGCGTTAAGTCGTGATGTGCTATTATTTTTTTGACGTTTTGATTGGGCAACTGTGAAATCTCGTTGGCCGTGATTAACGTTACCTTGCAACGCTGTTAATGTTTGAAACAAAAACATCAGTTCGGCACTGAATATTATGAAAATCATAAGAGAAATAGTTTTAACAACTCGAAAAAATTGTATATCGCTGGATATCAACTCTCGTTATGTAATTTCAAATATAATAAACTCGCCAAAGGCTCGTTTATTATATTTTGAAATTACATAACTCTAGACTAGTTGATATCCATCGATATAAAATTCTTTCTCGTTATCAAAACTATAAATAATTAATGTAATAAACATTGTTATTATACGCAACTACATTAGAATGGAGATAACTGTATTGTATTTGAAGATTTGGTCGCAAATATCCGTTTACAGGCTCCGCTAACGCGTCGCCAGTAAACTCCTTTTGCGACCATCAAATCCCCAAATGATGCCTCCAAATCTTTAAATACAATACAGTTATCTCCTAAGTTTAAAGTTTATTTTGCACACAATATGCAGACAATTTAATATGCAAGGTGTACATAAAAGATTATTTGTTATTATACAATGCGTGCATACGTGCATATTGAATCTAGAGCTGCAGCTTTGTTTACAAAGCAAAAGAAGACAGCTTATTAGAATACTGTGTTATCAGATGATTAATGGCAATATGAGTGGTTTAGTAATTAAAAAAAAACAGATTTTGATAATAAAATTGAGTGAATAAAATGTGAAACTATACATAACAAATGTCCTTTTGTAAAATAAAATATACGCGTGTGCTAAAAATATTGCTGGAATTAGAGAAGAACGTCATATTAGAATCCTTGGTTTCATTTTCGCAATGTGGACAGACTGCATGAAGTATACCCGCGTTCTGGAATTGAGATTCATCAGTTGTTATTTGTCATTTGCTAAGGTTTTAAACATATTTTATTGTCAAAAACAAACATATATGACAAAGGATGAGACACCAGTTATAAACTTACGAGGTCTTCTCCGTTATACAAAATTATTTACTGCAGATGACAATTTGTAACAGAAGATATTCACTACTAGTTAAATTATACATAAAAATAATAATAATAAATTGCATATAATAGCTACAGCATGGTGGTAAGATATGCTGTTGGAGGTCAATGTCCAATGTGAGCTAAACCTGAACAGATAGTTAGACAAATTTTTTATTGTCAGTCAAATGCCTTTGTACTGTTGTGAAAAGTGAACAATTTTGCTCACAATTTAGTTCTGGATTGCCAAAGAGAATATTCTCCACAGTGGGTCTGTGTATCATTTGTTATTCCAATTGGCTTAGGTTCAGAGATGTACGATGAAAAACACCGAATCTATTAAAAATAAGATGAATATGAATATAAGTGGTTACGATAAACCAAACGATAGAATGTATGGTCCTACTGTACATTCAAATATTCACGATAATGATCGTGAAGTAATCACGGGGCAGTACAGTGGCGGATCCAGACTTTCTTCTAAGAGGGGGCCCGACCCATAATTTTTCCATAAGGGGGCCCGGAACCCATTTTTTAAAAATCCCTAGGAATTTTAAATATTTTTAACCGGGGGGGGTGGGGTGATCCGCCACTGGGCACCAATCTCTCAACTCAAAATATTTTGTTATAAAAGAAAAATCGTGATGATAATATCCTGTTATGAGTGATGATATCGAGGTCATCGCTTCGAAATGCAAGTACCAACATTTATCATCATATTACCCGTAGAGTACTTTTGTTTTTAAAAAAGAATGTAGTTCGATCGCTATTAAGTCAATGATGATACACCCACACAAATCGTATTACGGTTTGCTGACTTACTGTTTTTGTGGGATCCGAAATTTGTCTTTTTTTTCGAAATCAGCAATATTTAATACATATATCATTATTAGTCAGATTGTAATATTTACACTTTTGCCTTGATATGCTACTTTGACACTAAAAAGATAATATTTCATATGAAATTTTAGATTTGTGATGATATCAGGTTATGAATGGGGGGTGTTTTATGAGTGATGTGACTAAACGACAAAGTAAAATAGCCACTCCAGATAATATCTTCCAAGCGATGAATATTATTTTGATAGCGATTTCAATATAATTTTACAAAACAAAAAATCCCATTTTTTAATGTTAGTGTTTTTTTTATGGTACCTTTTGGCACATTTAAATTACAGTGTTTGCGTAGATACATGGGACAACAGAAACTTCATATCATATTGGATATAAAAACTGATTGGGAAAAATAGTATCGTTTTTAGCTCACCTTGCTAAAGCCAGGATGAACTTTTCCCGTCACTGGTGTCCGTCTGTCCGTCGTTACTTTTTCATTCAAAAATCTTCTCCTAAACCGTGTTACGGCACATATTGTCGCCGGCGACAATATGTGCAGCCGGCGACAATATGCACATATTGTCGCCCTGCACATATTGTCGCCTACACATTTTGTCGCCGGCGACAATATGTGCAGTACATTTTCGGCACAAATTGTCGTTAGTTTAAAAAGAACGTGTACTATATAATACTTATAAAGAATTCATTGCCAAAAACTGCAACAAAATAGGACTAAAAAATATTAATTTTTTTGAGATTTGCCCCTTAGCGACCTTTAAATGTCGCCTTCTCGTCTTTTCGGGGCGAAAAGACACAAATTAGCGGGCTACAAAACGATAAATACGAAAAGATGACATTTAAAGGTCGCTAATAAGGGAGTTACAATTTGTCGTCTTTTCGCCCCGCTAATTATCGTTTTGTCGCCCCGCTAATTTGCGTCTTATCGCCCCGAAAAGACGAAAAGACGACAGAACGAAAAGACGAAAAGACAAAATGGCACAAACAAGCCACCATAATATTATGTTCCAAATCAACTGGATGAAATTGAATGAAAATTTCCCAGAAAGATTGATATGCTAAGTAACATAGCATACGATGCAGAGCATTTTAAAAAGAGATCTCTTAATATTTTTCTGATAATAACCATAGAAAGACATCGCTCTGAAGGTCCTTTGCAAAAGACCTGCACAAAGCTCAGCCTCCTGAGCTGCAAGTTATAAAAATACCCTCTGTAAAGCTATTTCAGTCAGTGAATTGCAGATAGAATGTATGTTTTCGAAAGATCAGTGCATTCTGTAAAGTGTAAAAAATGTATGCACGTCAACATGAACAATTTCAGATTCAAGGATAAAAAAAAATTATAATATTTTTTTGTGACGACAATATGTGCCGATATATACGGCACATATTGTCGCCTCCAATGACGTTTTAATGTCATTGACGAAACCGGCACATATTGTCGCCGGCGACAATATGTGCAGGGGCGACAATATGTGCCGTAACAAACCGCTGAACCCATAGTTCTCTTTCAAAGTTTTTTTGTTTTATTTTATTGCCTCTTCTAAGATTGCCACCAGCAAGTAAAATATTTAGCATATAACTCTATAGGAAGTACTTTCAAAGATCTCCGAAATAACAGCCAATCGGAATCAGGCTTTGTTACAATAGCACTTGGTGGTCCCCTTCAAAGTGTGTGATTTTTATGTTCGTACTTTATCCGAGATTGCTAACACTTGGTAGCTCAGTTTATTATAGGACCTTATGGGAAATGCATACAAAGATCTCCCCCTCTGAAACAATTGAGCCACTTGAAAACATGGTCACAATAATTCTGAAATGGTCAACTTCAAAATTTTTTTTTATTATTATGTTCTTAACTTATCCAAGATTGTCGCCAACGCGGGAGATAATTTAACACATGACCCTATGTAAATACAAACAAATAAATTCTCTGAAACTACATCTTTAGTCACAAAAGTCCTTTGATGATTCCCTCAAAAGTTTACGATTTTTATGTTTGTACTTCATCTAAAATGGTCGCCAACGGGAAATATATGATCATATTACAGGAAATGTATTTAAAGAGCTGCTCCTCTGAAACTGCTTAAATAATTTTCGTTTGTCTCTTTTGGGACAATTCCGCTTGCTTTATTTTGAAGATACTCTAAAATTGGTATGTAAGTTGTTAACTACAAAACTCATGCAATTTCGATAATTTATGGACGAAATAACATACTATCTTTAAACTGGATAAGCAAGTTACTAACTATAAGCCCTGGTCAAGTTTGATTTCCGTTTTAAGAGCCAAGTGATTCCAGAAATGCCCCTTGAAATTTTGACATTTTGGGGTTTCTGACGCATTACTTTTATGTGATCTTGCAAACAAACTCAGACCAAGTTCAATTTCTGTTTGACAGCTTCAAGTTTTTCTGGTGTTATGCCCCTTTAAACTTTGACAGTTTTCAAAAACTAGGTATGTAAGTTATTTTTCACAAAACTTTGGCAAATTTGATTTTGGATTCTTGGGTTCAAGTGGTCCTTTAATACTTCCGAGTTTAGTTCTTTCCAGGTAAACAAAAATACATAACGTCTTCAAAATTGTTATCACAGTTGGATATGTCTCTAATCTCAGTCCAGGTTTTAATTTTTGATTCTGCGGAGAGAGTGGTTTTTGGTAAAGTACCTTGAATTTTTTTGCCAAAACTTTTTTTTAAAATTTTGCTCATACATGTATTGATGCATGTGAAGTTTGACATTAGACTACCTTTATATTAATAAATGCATTCATACTGTGATTTGTTAGAATTATTCATTGTAAGAAATAATAACTTGTATATGTATGAAAAAGAAAGGAAATGGGGTAAATGTCAAGAAGACAACATCCCATATCCAGGTTAAAACGACCAAAAACAACACGATTATAGTTAGTATTCATCACTTGAGAGACATTTTCTGAGGAGGTGATTTTACTTTGTCCTTTAGTTACATCACTCTTAAAACATTCCACAACTTATTACCCGATATCATCAATCATAACGATTAAAGAAATCTATAATTTCATATAAAATATTATTCTTTTTAGTGTCAAAGGAACATATCAAGGCAAAAGTGTAAATATTACAATCCATTGTGTAACAATATAATATGTATTTAAATATTGATGATCTCAGTTGATGATTTTGCAAAAAAAAAAGACAAATTTCGGAAGGTTTGACCACAAAAAAAGGTAACTCAGCAGACAATACGTTACCGTTTAACGCGATTTTTGTATGTGTCTCACCCTTGACTTAAGGTAGTTCGATCCTAATAAAAATATCAGACAGAATTTTTTTATTTTAAGATATTTTGTAGTTCTTAACCTATATTTTCCAAAAATAAAATAAAAACGATATGTCACCGATCATCTTTTCCTGTTATATGGCTTTGAAAATCAGGCCAAATTCGGTATTTTTCAGCAATATTTACAAAGAATATATAGGGAACTGTGAGAACATGCTTATTGTTTATCTTTCATATAAAATAAATATCAGACAGATTTTTTTTATTTTTTGATATTTCAGAGATATATACTTAATCTATCTGTTACGCTGAAAAAATCTACATGTCACCGTTCGATTAAGAAAGTTATTTGATATAGTTTACGAAATAGACAATATTTACGGGTAAAGGGAGCTAATTGGCGGGAAAGTGTATGTCAATCTATTCTGACGTCACAAGGAATAGGCCAATACAGAATTATTCCGGCTGGGAAATCAAGTCAATTCCGCATCCGATTCGTGTTACACAAATGCGCCAATCGAATGCGCCGTGTATTAGTGTCGATCTACCTTTTAAAAACAAAAGTACTTTACGGGTAATATGTTAATAAATGTTAGTAATTGCGATTCTCGATATCTTCACTCATAACAGGATATTATCAATCACGATTTATCTTTCATAAAGAAATGTAATGGATTCTACGAAACAGTGTTTTTTTTAAACAAGATAAAACAAGATTCTCCCGTATGTGGCCGTTCACTGATAGATCATAATGTTTATCTTTAATAAAGTAAATATTAACTATAAACAAAGATTATTACATGATTATTATATAATTGATGATTACAGAAATCAAATTTTCAGTACACAAGCACCCTAAAAATATTCAAGCAGCTCATTAAAAATTTAAACAAGGAACCATTTAATACGAAATTTCATTCGTTTGAGTAAATCTTTGTGACATACTATCTTCGTGTCTATAAATAACGGACAAACTGAAATATCAGTGATAACTATCAATTAACGGGTAGTCGGAAATCCAGAGGTCTCAGGAGTCTGTATCGCTCTCTTGGCTTTCAGTTGCCACAATCAATCTAACATTGTAAGTTATACAGTTGATCTTCAGTCTCTCAGACTTTTGTAGCTCGAACACCACCTATGTCTTGAACTGTTTTCAAAGTTTGATCATGTTTTACTATATTTCTTTGTTGGTTTTTTTTTTTGACAAAAACGTTCGTGCTAAGGATCACTTTCGACACCAGTTTTGAAGTCGAGACATCATTTTAAAAATGGCGGTCAACGAACAATTTTCAACATCCGTTTTGAAGTTGCGACATCAATACCTATTTGGAAACCAAATTTCATTGAAATCGTACAATGTTGAATTTTCCCGCCCTTTTTTGGCAGCCATGCATTTGAAAATGGCAGTCAACAATTTTCAACACCGATTTTGATGCCACAGCATGGCAAACATTTTATCACTTTACACTTAACCTTCACCTTCTATAGTTTTGGAAATAAAAGACGAAAAAAATGAAAATTTGAAAAATCTATGAAAACAGGGCAATAACGCCTACAAGGGGTTTTGGATTTTCTTTCACAAGGCCTTTTAGGCAAGGTGAACTAAACAAGAATTATGGAATTCCAAATATTTTCGAAATACTATGGACTTCCAAATAATTTCAGTGTTATCATCATTTGGCATAAAAGCTAATGATGAAAACAATCAACTCCCTTACATCTACTGGGTACCTAAACTTCATAAGAATCCATACAAACAGAGATTCATTGCCGGGTCTTCCAGATGCACCACTAAACCTCTTTCACAGCTACTCACTACTTTGTTGACCGCAGTCAGAGACGACCTGAAAAATTACTGTAATAAAGCTTACTCCACAAGCGGTGTGAATCAAATGTGGATTCTTAAAAATTCAAAAGATCTTCTTGAACAGCTTTCCCCATTGCCATAGCATTCAAACTTTTGACTTTTCTACACTTTATACAACCCTGCCACACAATAAACTGAAAACAGTAATTGCAGATTTAATACATCAATGTTTCTGCACAAAAAATGGAGAACGCAGATACACCTATTTAGTTGTAGGGAAAGACAAGACATATTTTGTTAAGAACCACACCGATTCAAATAAGAAGTACACCGAGACTGACGTAATCAAAATGTTAGAATTTTTGATCGACAATATTTTTGTCGAATTTGGAGGTCGTGTTTTCCAACAGACAATAGGGATTCCTATGGGAACAAACTGTGCGCCGCTTTTAGCTGACCTTTTCCTCTACTCGTACGAGGCCAAGTTTTTACAAGGGCTTATTCAAAGAAAACAAAAACATTTAGCCCAGTCCTTTAATTTCAGCTTCCGCTACATAGACGATATGCTTTCTCTTAATAATCCTAAATTTAAGGATTATTTACATCAGATCTAACCAAATGAGCTTGAAATTAAAGAAACAACTGAAACACCTACTTCAGCTTCGTACTTAGATCTTTTATTGTATATTGACGAAGATGGACGTTTGAAATCTAAGCTATATGACAAGCGTGATGATTTTAATTTCCCCATTATGAACTTTCCCTTTCTTAGCAGCAATATACCTACCTCTCCAGCCTATGGAGTGTACATTTCACAGTTGATTCGTTACTGTCGAGCTTGTAGTTTGTACAGTGATTTTTTGAACAGAGCAAAAACACTGTCCCAAAAGCTGCTTAGTCAGGGATTTGTTCAACCTTTGTTAATTTCATCCCTCAAGAAATTCTATGGCCGTCACCATAGCATCATTGAAAGATATGACGTGTCAGTATCCCAAATGAAAGTGGACATTTTCAGCTAGATTCACGTCTTCCCGGATTTGACTACCGACTTTGACATTTTCCCGGATTGAATCACCCACAGTGTGACGGGTGCTGTTAACAGAGCAGGACATGCTTACCCTTCCGGAGCACCTGATGTCACTCTCAGTTTCACTGGAGTTCACACTGTGAGTGCCTTTGTTCTGAATGTTGTGGTTTCTGGTTCTGTGCTTTGTGTCTGTCTGGCGTCATTGTTTTTGTGTCTAACGTCATTGTTTTCTGTGTTCTCGTTTTTGCCCTGTCTTTGGACTTCGATTTTTGTGAATGTCACCCCTTTGTTCCTTCGGTATTCTACTGCCGTTGTTTTTGATCTTCCCTGAAGAGGAATGTAAGCTCTCAAAATGGGCATATACATGCAGAACAATAATTCACAATAACTTCGGTATTTTGTTGTTTATTACCACTGGGCCTATGCCTCTATTGTCAGTCAGTACTTTGACACTGACCCAAAATAAGCAATGAATGAATATGGAGTAAAAGCAAATGAGACAAAATCTCCACAAATACGTGGGAATAACAAGCAATGGAACAACGCTTTTATTGTTGTTCTTCATCTTTAAGTCACCGAAAGTCGATTTTATTTTAAAACTTGTATCTCAGAGACCTCACGTGACGTCTACTCTGGTAACTAGATGCGACATTAGTTACTAAGCAACCAATCAAATCGTGCGTTTGTTACTAACATTCGTCTGTGTCACTTCAGTTGCAAAGTAGTAATGAAAGAACGTTTTCAATGAAACAATTGAACAGACTTATAAGTAATTAGAAAAAGATTTAAGTAAGTACATTTCATGTTTACAAGCAAAACATGGGAATTGAATGTAAAATTCACATCACTGAATTGATTGTTGTATTGTTTTAAATGAGAATGAGAGCGAAGAAAAACAATTTGATCGCCACCAGCCCTGGTATACACCATGATATACAAAGAATTTTAATTAAAACATGGATATGATTTTTATTTTGCTGACTATAAAATACACTGTTAAAACAAAATAAAATGGTATAGTTGGCAGTAGTGTCATAAAGACAGTTCTGCCCCACTCATGCAAAATCCTGCATAAAAATCCCTACCCTGAGGGCAAAATGCAAACGGACAGCATTCCTATTGAGCATAGGGTAAATACAAGAATTATGTCTTTCGAAATCTCTGAAGATGACGACTTCATCAGCGAAGATGTCTTCCAGGAAAAGTTGAAGGAACAGAATCGGGAAGTCCTCAATAGGAAGAATTTGCCCACAGGAGTGATGTATAAGATCTTGGAGGTGATAGAAGTGGACGGAAAATTCGGCAAAAGCAGGATTCTCACTCTGAGAAATCTAGGAAAAGAAATCACCAGAGTATGGGCCTGCCCCACGCTGAACAAAGAAAAGGGTCCCTTACAAGGAGCTTACGTTAAGAGCACCGGATACAGGCTGAGCAAGAAAACTAATCAGGAGTATTACTCATACGACTTGGTG
The DNA here is from genome assembly GCA_002080025.1 of Modiolus philippinarum. Taxonomy (NCBI): domain Eukaryota; kingdom Metazoa; phylum Mollusca; class Bivalvia; order Mytilida; family Modiolidae; genus Modiolus; species Modiolus philippinarum. The sequence continues at coordinate 1,002 of MJUU01016041.1, read as the reverse complement.
AGGATGTAAAAAAAAAATTCGGGGGTGGGATATAAAATTTTTTCCATCTGACTGGATGGGAAAAATTCTATATGAGGCTTAAATGGTTTGATCTCGCCCCGAACGAAGCGGAGCGTAGCGTAGCGGAGTGGTGGGGCGTTTTTTTCCTAGCTTAAAGGAATATGCTGCAATCACATTTTTGCAAGGAAAATACGTGATAAAAATGCTAAAAATATATAATTCATGCCAAAAAAGTCAGCAAAAAACAATAGGTCCACAGATGGGATTCGAACCCTGATCGCCCGGACGTGAAGCAAACGCGCAACCACTAGACCACGGACGCGAAGGTTTCAGACTTCTAAATAAGGGTAGTCATTCGTGTGATGTCAATACAAAAATAGCAGACGACGCTTAATAAATTGATTTCTAGCCTTTTGAAGGTAAAATTAATAGTGAAGAATATTTTTTAGTATCAAGGAGATATTCTGGTGAAGATATGATTACATTTTGACACCATGCATAAAATATATGAGGCATATTGTTGAACCGGTAGACTGAGAAAAATCGATGACCTTCATGCGTAAGATTGTAAATATGCTAAAATCATATTAATTTAATGTGCTTAAAGTTGAAATTAGCTAAAAAATCACCCAAAGGGCCCTACTGCGCATGCGCAAAATGCAACATAAATATCAGAAATTAGCATATTATCGTTGTCTGGCCAGACAGTCCCTATGGCTAAACCGTTGCTCACAAAACGTCAAGATATAAGACATGGGTTCGAATCTCCTGACGTTAGGTGGGGATTGGGTTTAGGGTGCAGGAGACCATCATTTCATAAAATTTCAATATGAAAAAATACATAGAATTAATAATGATGGCAGTATTCAGCCCATAAAGAGCAACGGGCAGCTATAGGGAATATCAAGTTGAGGAGGACAGTAGAAAGTGAGATAAGAAAGATGGATAAAAATCCGAGCTCGGCAGGCGCCTGAGGAGGACAGTAGAAAGTGAGATAAGAAA
>MJUU01016040.1:7751-21046 GCA_002080025.1 Modiolus philippinarum | reverse complement strand
TTCGTGTGTACACACCTATTAATTCATTCTCCCAAAACAGTTGAAAATATTTTGGCCACTTGAAATATATTATTTTATTGCTAAAAATAAGTTTCCTTCCTGTGTTCTGTGTTGATGTTATGATGTAATGTGTTGGGATCATTGACGCGTGGAAATTGACATCAGAATCAGTTTCCAAAGAGACAGAGAAATTTACACCTACATTTAATTACAAATCATTCGTAACATTTTCACTCAACTGACAAGCAGAAATAAATTCTATTACTGTAATGTTGTTAAAAACTGCAACTACAATTCAACCGAGCTTTCACCCAGGTTTGTCCCAAGCAAGGAATCATGTACTTGTCATTGCTATTGATTGTTGTGTACATGTGCGTATAATGCAACAAAGTTCCTACATCTACAACACTTATCGTTGTTTATAGGTGTCAAACCACCAATTCAGCCAATCAGCGCTCAGAACAAATGAAAAGTAGCTCTTTTAGAATCTAAATATAACTTTGAATTCTTGCCCCTTTAAAAATAAATGTCGGAATGAAACATATGATACACCTGTTTGAACATTGATGTATCAGGCTTATTTTGAGACCAAAGTTAATTGACTAGAATGATCCTTTGAGTACATATCATAGGGGTTTTCCGGTATACTATCAATGCGTCATGTTTTGGCCGTAATCGTGTATATTTATTGATAGGGTTTTTCCAACCTTCGGAACTCTCTTGGAAGGCTTTAAGGTATGCTGAAATTTTGATATGATGTTGACGAGATATGCACCTTTCGGAAAATATATGGTTTCATACAGGTTAAACTTAAGATAAGTTGTCCAGACAGATTTGAATATTGGGAATTTCATTTGAAAATGTTAAAGAAATGAATTGGTGGTTTCTAACCTTAAAGTTTCCACTTTATATACGGGGAAAATTTATGGTTAGACTTTACATTCGTTATAAGGATAAGTTTAAAGTACAAAATCAATCTTCAATGTATTCAACAACTCAACAAACTAAATTCTCCCAACTTAACATAATTGGGAGAACACGACAGAATGGTTTACAGATGAATTTTATCATAAGAGAAATAGGTTTCACCACTCGTGAGGCTTGTATATCGCTTTTTATCACATCTCGCTATTCAATTACAAATAATAATTAACTCGCTGAAGCTCGTTGATTATTATTGTGGAATTAAATAGCTCGATTCGATAACAAGCGATATACATGCTTCACTCATAATGAAATCTATAATTCTCGTCTCTAGTGAAAAAATAACTGGCGTGACATTTCCCGCCAAATCTATTCGGAACATAATCCTCGGTGTTTTACATTATGTCATAAGAGAAACATTTTCTACAACTTAAACACGTTAATTATGAAATTTCTCACATCTTGTTAAATAAATTTTCAAATGTTTAAAAACTCGGCAAGCCTCGTTTTCAAACATTTGCAAAATTTATTTAACTCGATGTGAGAAATGTCATAATAAACTTAGTTCTCATTGTAGAAACTATATTAACATGACTTTGAAATACAAAAGCAGAGAAAATTTGTCAAGTCCGGATTGTAGCTTTTAAATGTGACTAACCTCTTGCTTCACTCTGCATTTGCTGGAAATTTCAATTGATTGTCTGTTCTTATTATGAATGTCTTTGGTATTCATTACAAACGTAAAATAATATACTTTGTACCATATTCAAAGTTGACAGAAAATGTGATAGTGTAAAAGCGTCGAAAAGATGAATTGTTTTTGCCTATTTTAAAAAGGAAGCAATATTGATAAAATTGTTCCCTCTTTTAAGTTACCGGTATAACACTGAATATGCACAACTCTTGTATTGTTTGAAGATAAACAAAACAGAAGTGAAATACTTGTTGCAAATTTCTTTTCAAACCCATAGTTTTGTACTTTTCACGATAACGATTGGAAGAATCAAAAATGTTAAAATCATATTCATACATCACAAAAATGGAGAAATTACTTCAAATTAAGCTTCTGTAGATTCTCTCAATATAATCAAAATATTTAAAAGACCAAGTCCCAAAAGTTGTATTAAACTTGATAGAGAAACAAATAAAATGAAAAATCAAATCAGGTAATGACAGTGCCATGCACAAGGGCTGCAGTCCTTAGTTTTCAACAGAATTATCTGAATTTTAGATATTGCAAGAAAAAAATGAAGTATCGATGAATTGCACTACAGACCTAAATATCAAAGATAAGCTATCAGAAGTGTAGCACTGCATTACTGGAACATTAATAAAGATATTTATTAAATATGTGACGGCATTTTGACGCCACTCTTTATATACGACACTGCAAAGCAATAAACTGAAAATAGTAATTGCCGATGTAATATATCGATGTTTTTGCACTAAAAATGGAGAACGCAGATACAATATTTTAGTTGTAGGGAAAGAAAAAAACGTAATTTGTCCAGAATTACATTGATAAAAATAAGAAGTACACTGAAACTGACGAAATCGAGATATCGAGACTATTTTTATCGCATTTGGAGGTCGTGTTTGTAAACAAAGAAAAGAGAATATAGAAATAAATGTGCGCCACTTTAAGCTGACCTTTTCCTTTACTCGTATGAAGCAATTTCTACAAACGCTTACTTTAGCAAAGCTCATTGTTGAAGGATCTCGCGGTGACTTCAAGATGATGAACAACAAGAAGAGCTTGCTTTCTCTTAATCTTAATAATTCCAAATTCAAGGAATATTTACATCAGATATATCTCAATGAGCTTGAAACTAAAGAAACGACTGACACTGTCGTTAGCTGATTTTGGATTTCCATTTAGATCATCTTGGTAATTGGCTTCTATCGGTTTTTACAATCTTTGAATTTGTGGTCTTTCAAATATTTAAATTTTATCTCAACTGAAAAGACATAAATTGTCGAAATTGCCATATTCAGAGGCAAAATTTACAGTAAGTCCTGTATTTTGTTTTTGTACCATTGAGTCGATGTCTCTGTTAATGAACTGTTAGTCCCAGATGGTAATCACCAGCCCAATAGTCAGTACTTAGGTGGTGACCCGATAGCCGATTGTATTTGTAAACTTGCAATATCAAAATTTCTTGAAAACTAAGTAGTATCTCCCTCATGCAAAGCCCTGAACTTAGCAGATTTTGGCTTTCCAATTAGATCATATTGATTATTTGCTGTCTATCAGATTTTAAACATCTTTGAATTTATGGTTTTCAAATTATTTACCTTTTATCTGCACCGAATAGGCACAAGTTATCGAAATTGCCATTTGCAGAAGCTATTACAGTTAGTTCGGTATTTAGTTATACACCTACTTCATCTTGATACCTAGATATTTTGTTGTATATTGACGAAGATGGACGGCGTTTGAAATCTAAGCTATATGACAAGCGTAGTGATTTTAACTTCCAATTGTGAACTTTCCTTTTCTTAGCAGCAATATACCTCTCCAGCGTATGGAGTGTACATTTTACAGTGATCATGTAGTTTGTAAAGTGATTATTTGAATAATGCAAATACTTTGTCACTAAAGCTGCTGTGTCATTGATTTGTTCAGTCTATGCTATTTTCGTCCCTCATAAAATTCTATCGCCGTCACCATAACATCACTGAAAGACATTTTCAGCTATATTTATGTCTTCCCGGATTTGACAATACCTATTTTGACTTTATCCTAGATTGACTTACTGACAGTGTGATGGGTCCGATTACAGAACAGAACATACTTGCCCTTCTGGGGCAACTGATATCACTCTCTCTCGGTTTTAGTGGAATTGACACTGTGAGTGACTTGGTTTTGAGTTCATTTTTTAGTCTTGTGGCTTTCTACTGTCATCGTTTTCTGTATTCTTGCTTTGGCGCTGTCTTTAGACTTTGATTTTTGTACTTGGTAATTGTGCGTTCCTTCGGTATTCTATCTGTCTAATGTCATCGTTTTCGGTGTTCTTCTTTTTCGATGTCTCTGGACTTTAATTTTTGTACTAGGTAATTGTGCGTTCCTTCGATATTCTTATGCTGTTGTTTGACTATCTTAGTTAACATTTAATTGAAGCGATGAATAAGCATCGTTTTTTTTGTAAAATATAAAAGATATTGGAAACACGCTTTTCTGTAAGAGAGTATCTATCTTCAATACCCTATGCTATGGAGGTCATGGTTATCTTTTTTGAGGCACCAGATGAAACTGTAAATTTTTTTAGTGTGCGATTCTTTCTGCTAGGTGTTTTTGTTGTGCGACGATTGTCCTTTGTTATGTGTAGCAATTCGTATGGCCTCTACACATTATACATTAATATACTTTATTTTCATCTCTGCCTTTTTGATTCGGTATTTGTTCGGATTTGTACTTGTTCTACTTTATAATTAGGAAAAAATCAGCTTATATTATTTTAAGATAAACATTATTTTGGTTGTTTTGTCTCGTTTTAACCTTGAGATCGGATGTTGTGTCCTTGACATTTTCCCATTTTCTTTCTTTTTCACATTATGTAAGGAAACAAAAGGAAAATTGCTACATGAGAAAGATCGATCAAAACAACTAAAAACGTCACCAGGGACAATATTTGCCAAACAATATGATTTACTTCTTCTTTACAATTCATGTGTTGAGAGAAACTATTTGTATCGAGAAGAAACTAGTTTTGGCTACATATATTATTATTATTAGTATTAAAATAAACTGTAAATAAGAAATCAATACCAATAAAGCCAAAGTTATATTACGGCTTTCTTCATTTCAATTTCTCCACTTTTCAGGAAAAACAAAAATAACAATTAGTCAAAAATAAATTTATTACCTTTTTGTAAGATAAATGAATGACCATCCATACTCTCATTCTTCAGTTCATTTTGACTATGGTTAGACTGGTAATGTCAACATGTGTTTCTAATGAACATTTTGAAAATTTTCTCAAGCATTACATTTACGAAATGACAAGTACGAAGAACAAATAAAATGTACGACAAAATGTTGAAAGTATATATCTCATGTAGATTTTCTTTTATCAGAGTTTTCTTGCTTTTGTTGAGCAGTTTTGATACAACAAAGGTCAAAAACATCAGAAAAACTAACTAACAGTTTGTAATAAATTAAGTCACTGCAGGGAGAACATGGTCGAATATCGTCATCATATGGAGTAACTCTGTCTTTTTGGATTGTAAGGCCTCAGAAAAAGTAACTTACAGTTCACATTTAAATTAGTCACTACAGGAAGAACATGGTCGAATATCTTGATCATCACGAATAATCCTGTCTCTTTGCACTGTATCGCCTTTTCCTGTCAATGTTTAAGATTCTGAACATTGAATTCTTCCATGCTTTGCTTGTAAATGTAATTTTAGTGTTTCCTTTCTTCTGCTAGTATATGGACAAAATTCACACTGAAAAGGTCTTCCTCCAAAATGTACCTTGCTGTGAACAGTGAGATGGTCTTTCCTGGTAAATGTCGTACCACACACATTACATCTGAAAGGCCTGAGACCACTGTGTATCCGCATGTGTCTTGTCAATGAATATCTGATGGTGAATGAACGTTGGCAGATTGAACAACTGTATGAAGGCCGTGGATTCTGGAAGATTGCTCCATGTTTCAGGTTTGGCTGCTCTTTGTTACACATCCATTTATTTTGTCTGTTTGCGTCATCAAAATACCGTTTCAGAAAAATCTTTTTAAAATGCAGTTGCAAGCAATTCTGTTGGTATGATTTTTCCTCCATGGAGTCAACAAATAATAAAAGACAGCTATTCCTCAGAGGTCTCGAATTAATAAATAACAATTTTGCTCTGTATCACCTTATATACGCTCAAGTCCTGGGTTAAATGTAAGTGGGTGTGAGAAAATTATAAGGCAAACGATTGGCTAAGGCATGGGTTGTAAGTAAGTGGAAGTGAGAAAAGTAAAAAGCAAGCGATTGGTTAAGGCAACGTGTTTACAACACCTCTATTAATGTTTCATTTACACCCAGTAATCTTTATATTTCATTCAAAAAATGAATGTTTTAAGTAGATAGAGAGAAAAATATATGAAGTTCATTAAATATGTTTTTCTTAAATGTATTCATTTGTAAAGGAATCTGAAATACCTCTAATTTTGTAATTTTCTGAATATGTAAGAGCTTAATTTTACCAGTATTTAAATGCACAAAGCTATACAGACGGACGGCTTTTGTAAAGACCGACACCAAATATGACTGCCAGGAGTTGATTGAGTTTGTCTTTTTCTTTCCCTTATGTTTTGATTAGATAGGTCTTGGTAGATTGTGGCATGTAATTGTAATTTAAAATTTCAGTGATTGTATTTGTTTCCAGTTATCTGCTAATTCTTAAAGAAACATCATAATTCCCGTCTCAAATCATGTCAACCGCCCGTCTTTCACCAATACCATGAGCCGAGTGCTACTTCGTTCAAATTCGTCTGAAAATTCAGGAAACACCAAAACGTATTTGAGAAAGATTGGTTCAAAAGAGTGGTCGTCGCTTATCTGTAGGACAGATCGAGGAGCCTATTCTCACTACGAAGGAAAAATCAAACTCAAAATTGGGTAAAGAGTCGTGTATTTCAGTCGGCTTATCAGTGAGAGGCCAGTATACGTGTAAAATATTCAGGTCACTGGATCCCAAAGCCAGGCAGCTTTTGCTAGTGCCGGTACCAAGTCCGGCTGCCACAAGTTCCTATCGTTGTTTACGTTTTTTTTTTGTCTTATTTGTGTTTTCCTGTGTTGTTCCCTAGTAGGTTGTAGCATGTTATTATAATTTTCCACTATCGGCCAAGTGCGAATCGAGCCAGAAATTACTACGGTCAACCAGCGATCTTATATCACTGTCAATCATTGAATCCCGTTTGTTTATATTTTGAAAACAAGAATAAAATCACTTTAGAGGTAAATTCTTATTTTATAATATCATATTTGTAGTTACGGTAGTCTAAAAAGGCAAAATATTACGTTTGTTTACTTTTTAAACGCGTATTAAAATGTCTTTGTGATATCCATTATCAATGGACTGAGAATCATTAATAACGTTTATTGTTATCGAATAAATGAAGGTAGCGACTCATTAGTGCAGTCAACTATATTCATACATTTTAAATAAAAAGTTCATTTCAACACATGGAGTTGTTTTTTAATCAGAAAATGAAGTAATTAAGAATACACTTACATGTTTACGTTATGTCTTCAGTGGGTATTGAAACTACCCTAGGTGTTTAGTGTTTTTATCATTTGATTTTTTTTCTGTTTAGACGAATTAAGCGTTTATTGTAGACTCTTTATGATATTTCTCTTTCATACATGTGAGCATATTTTCAATTCTAAATCCTCTAAATGTTTGATATTAGCTGCACTGAATGACAGAAAACTTAAATCAATTTATATGATAAATATTCTTCCTTTTCTTTCAAAAGCCAAGGCCCAAAAGGCAAACATACAATGCAGTTGCAAAACAACCTGAAAAAATGTGAAACGCAATGGACCTCGCTTTGTATAGGTATTTCAAAGGAAATGGTGGTATAACCGGTTGTATGACGCTTTCTTTATGGTAGAGTCCGGCAGCAACTAAACAGAAGTGGCAGACAGTAAAAAGAAATGCTTATCTTAGTATCAATAAAGGAATGAACCGAGAATCAGAGTTTGGACCGAATCTTCTACCCCCTCATGGGACTGATATCTATTAAATACCTTTTCAATGATCGTATGAGACGGAACCGTCTGAAATAGTTTTTTGAGATAGTCTTTTGTTATGCCCTTTAAACTTAGTAGTTTTCATGTTAGTTCCTCGTCCAAGGCGGCCGTCAGCAAAGAGTACAGCTATAAGAAATACACCATGTTCAAAGATCTCCTCAACTTCGCCTAAAACAAGTCAGTCTTATTGGATTATGATAGGCCATGGGTATTCTTCTTCAAAGTTTATGATTTTTATGTTCCCAACTCATCAAAGATATCCGCTAGAATTGGCTTCTTAAGGCACGTGGTTACAACGGTCCTCATTTTGTCCGAATGTTGGCTTTCCATATCAGATGCATGCATCGATCATTGAATCTAAAGTATTTGAAATGGAATACATTTATGTTTCCATAATGCGTTGCTCGTTTAAAATGTTATGTTTTGAAAAAGGGGATACGGGACATTTCAATAAGAATATGTTGCGATTAAATTAAAGATGATACAAGGTGTTTCAGCACAAAGCAATGCATGAACAACCTAGAGAAAATGATTAAGATATGCAATGGGGGCTGGGGATTTATTTTCCTTTTTGAAACCATATTTATATTTATAAATAACAAGCATTCTAAGAATTAACCATTGCAGTACATGTTGCATATATCAATTACACAGTTTAAAAACTTTGTATTCAGCGAATTTAATTTTAAAAATCACATTTAACAGAAATTGTCAGAGACAATCGCCCATTATAACATTAAAAATTGGCGGACCAGCACCAAACTCGCACTTTATTCATGATTCGTAGTAAGTAATAGACTCGCATACCAAATATCAGATGAATCTCTGCAACAGTTTAGAAAAAAATCCGGAAAATTTATAACTTTGAAAGAGATAATTTTATCCGAGTGTGACATTCAAATACCCGTGAAATGTTTCCCTTTCACCAAATGAATCAAAAATGGAAAATATTTTACGGATAATGTTTCATAGCCATCAGATATGACATTCTATTTAATAATATCTAGCTTTATTTCGTTTTAAATACAGTAAATCACGACCCCGGAAACTTTTTCATTTCGGAATGAATAAAATGCATGGTTGTTCCACGGAACACATGTGTCGCCTGCTCTCTATATATTTAAGAATTCCTGTGTTTGAAATAGAATTGCAATGTCCATGTTGCACATCTACATGACATACATTCCTCAATGTTTGGTAGAAAAATACAGAGCTTTAATGAGGAGTTGTGGATAATTGAGACATACCCTAAGACTGGATAATCTTAAGTGCAAGTTCAGTGATACTATGGAATTCTGGAATAAATAAAAAAAAAAAGAAAAACAGAATGAATGGTGCACATCTTCAATATATACTGAAGCTTTCATGCAAGTTTGGTTGAAAAATACAAAGCCGTTGAGGAGAAGTTGCGGATAATGGAGATGTTCCCTCAAGACCCAAATTAAGCTATAATAGCAAAGTCCAAAAACAGCGTAAAATCTGAAAAAAAAAACAAAATTAAAGAAAAACCAAAAGCATGGTGCACATCTTCAACATATACTGAAGCATTCCTGCAAGTTTGGTTGAAAAATACAAAGCGGTTTAGGAGGAGTTGCGGATAATGGAGACGTACACTCAAGACCCCAAATTAAGCTAAAATAGCAAAGTCCAAAAACAGCGTAAAATCTGAAAAAAAAAACAAAATCAAAGGAAAACAAAATGCATGGTGCATATCTTCAACATATACTAAAGCATTCCTGCAATTTTGGTTGAAAAGTGCCATGCAGTTTAGGAGGAGTTGCGGATAATGGAGACGTACCCTCAACACTGCAATAAGCTAAAATAATAAAGTCCAAAAACAGCGTAAAATCTAAAAAAAAAACAAAATTAAAGAAAACCAAAAAGCATGGTGCACATCTTCAATATATACTGAAGTATTCATGCAAGTTTGGTTGAAAAATACAAAGGAGTTCAGGAGGAGTTGCGGGTAATGGAGACCTACACTCAACACTCCAATAAGCTAAAATAACAAAGTCCAATAACGTGTAAAAATCTGGAAAAAAACAAAATTGAAGAAAAACAAAATGCATGGTACACATCTTCAACATATACTGAAGCATTCCTGCAAGTTTGGTTGAAAAGTGCCAAGCAGTTTAGGAGGAGTTGCGGACAATGCTTAAAATTTTTGAGCCATACAGACGGACGGACGCAAGACGACGGATAGTGATTCCTATGTGTCGATTCTGCACTACGTCATAAAGCCGTGGATCCGAACCAAAACCAAACCTGGTTTGTGACTCATGGTGGCATACAATATACCAAATATCATATCTGCAAGCACAAAGTAAAAAGTGAGATAGACGACCAGACGAACGCACGGGCGGACAGAGCACAAGCGTAAGAGTTCCTTTCAGTATGGGCGGAGTAGTAATAATAGACTGTCGATGTGTTATACCTAAATTCGGCACGCAATTAGAAAAAAACGATATCCAGGAAAAGAAATTCCAATTCCCGGAACACCCACCCCCTTACGGAGTAAGAAAGCAATTTATAAAACAGTACTTTTCTCTCATGTTTACAATGCACGCGCTCACTCCCTGTTTTCATATATTAATTAAGCATTTTTTCAGCTTTTTACTTTACTGAACTTCGGGATTTTTCTCTAATCTATCATAATATTTTGACAAAAGCTGTGTTTTCCTTATTGTGTCAAACTCATATGTTCCCAAACTTATACTGTGGAAAATATCTACAAAATTGTTTAGATATTATGACACAAATACTTGAAAAGGGAAAATGTGTATTTCTTGATATTTGGGTTATTGGATGTGGTTTGTTTCCATTGATTTATTCACTTTTTTACCTTTTCGGGGCCATTTAGGGCTTACTATATCGTGTGAGGTTCCTCACTGTGTTGAAGACCATATGGTGACCCCTAGATGTTTTGTTTTTGTCGTGTTAACCTGGATATGGGATGTTGTCTCCTTGACATTTACCCCATTTCCTTTCTTTTTCATATTTAATAGATTGTAATTGGCGTAAGTCTGTTCTGTACAGATATTCAAATACTTATTTGGCATTAATAATTGTGACGTTAACTTCAATAATGAATACCAACAGGTAAATTACCCATTTCGTTGGCATGAATAATTGTTTAATATATATTAGATGCGCTATGGAAAAAGAGTGATTGTGCGGATATGAAACATCGTAATTGCTGAATTTTAGATTTATTAGAATATTTACATCTAAAGCTAGGCCCTTATTACATTAAAACTTACCTTGTGCGTTACTACAAGTAGTTCTGCACGAATTTTCGTTGTTGTTATATATGGCACGCGATAGTAACAAAAATGCGGTATACCTAGTATTTCGAACGAAAACTAGGGTTTTCGGCGAAATACTAGGTATACCGATCGGAAACCCCTAGTTAACGTGCGGTATACCTAGTATTTCGCACGAAAACCCCTAGTTTTCGTTCGAAATACTAGGTATACCGCATTTTTGTTACTATCGCGTGCCATACCGATCGGTATCGGAAATTCGAGTTAAAACCAAAATCGCTATTCATAGTTTTAGCCAATGAGAAGCGAGAAACGGAAATCGCTATTTGATATTTAACGTTCGTCCAATCAGAAACGGAAAACGGTATTCAGGGTTTAATTAAACCAATCAAAATCGTTTATTCTGTTTATCGCTTATAATTCTCTATTTTTTATTCAAATTTTCGTATCTTTTATTTGTTTCATATATTTTGATATTATAAATTAATTATCAAATAGAGTTGTGCCTTTGACACTTTTAGGTGCGAATGGATATCAGATTCGCGGGTCATGGGAGGATATTCTATTCGATCTCGACTGTCTGTATTCACCTTCACCAGTTAAAAGTTGTGAATATCGCCGTTTTAGATTTTGTTTAAAACGAATTTTCCATTTAATTTATCTCTAGAGCAAAGATTTTTATTTTCATATAACTTGATGTGTAATCTGTTTCGAAATTTAAAAAATCACGAATTTTGGTTTGAAATATAAATAATTTGATAAGCAGTTGAAAAAACAAAAACTCAGTCTGATAAATGATCAAAACAATTCAGAGTTTTAAAACTTTTTCTTCATCATATCCTTTCCAAGGAGTTTTATAATTCGCGAAGTAAAAACTTTCATGGATTTTAGCATTTAAGAGGTATGAAAAGTATAATTTTTAGTCTGCGGTGTAAACTAACTCTTCAAAAATGACAAAAAAGTTAAGTTTATTGAAAATTTTACATCATTATAACCTTGCGAAGGAGTTTGATAGGTTGTGAAATAAAAAATTCTTCAAATTTAACATGGAATAGGTATGAAAAGTATGATTTGAATCAGCAGTTTAAACCCAGTCTTTAAAAATAGCAACAAAAAAAAATCAGTGTTTTGAAAATAAAACTCCTTCAAAAGAATATTATGATGTAAAATTTTCAAAACACTGAATTTTTTTTGTCATTTTTAAAGACTGAGTTTAAGCCACTGCTTCAAAATCTTACTTTTCATACCTATTCTATTCTTAATTTGATGACTTTTTTTATTTGGCAACATATCAAACTCCTTGCAAGGATATAATTATGTAAATTTTTCAAAACATTATATTTTTTTTACATTTTTGAAGAGTAAAGTTGTACGGCAGAGCATAAAATTTACTTTTCATACCATTTTAATGCTAAAATTCATAGAGTTTTTACTTTACGAATTATGAAACTCCTTCGAAAGGATTTTATGATGTTAAATTTTCAAAACACTAAATAGGTTGTGTCATTTTTAAAGACTGAGTTAAAACCGCTAATTAGAAATCTTACTTTTCAAACCTATTCTATCTTAAATTTGAAGAATTTTTCATTTCGCAACATATCAAACTCCTTCACAAGGATATAATGATGTAAGATTTTCAAAACACTGAACTTTTTTGACATTTTTCAAGAGTTAGTTTACACCGCAGACTAAAAATTTTACATTTCATACCTTTTTAATGCTAAAATTGATCAAGTTTTTGCTTTGCAAATTATAAAACTCCTTCGAAAGGACATTATGATGTAAAATTTTCAAAACACTGAGATTTTTTGGTCATTTTAAAGACTGCGTTTAAACCGCTGCTTCAAAATCTTACTTTTCATACCTATTATATGCTTATTTTGATGATTTTTATATTTCGCAACATATCAAACGCCTTCGCAAGGATATGATGAAGTAAAATTTTCAAAACGCTTAACTTTTTTTCACATTTTTAAAGAGTTAGTATAAACTGCAGACTAAAAATTTTGCTTTTCATATCTTTTTAATGCTAAAATTCATAAAGTTTTTGCTTTGGGAATTATAAAACTCCTTTCGAAAGGATATTATGATGTAAAATTTTCATAACACTGATTTTTTTTTGGTCATTTTTAAATACTGAGTTTAAACTGCTGATTAAAATTCATACTTTTCATACCTATTCCATGTTAAATTTCAAGAATTTTTTTATTTCGCAACCTATCAAACTCCTACGCAATGATATAATGATGTAAAATTTTCAAAACACTTAACTTTTTTGACATTTTTCAAGAGTTAGTTTACACCGCAGACTAAAAATTTTACTTTTCATACCTTTTTAATGCTAAAATTAATCAAGTTTTT
>MJUU01016036.1:0-41108 GCA_002080025.1 Modiolus philippinarum | reverse complement strand
TTTTCTTATATATTTTAGGTTAAATAATAGAAAGTTGAAGTATTGTGGTCATCAATATAATATCGAATGAAGAAAATCTGCCTTTTGTTATATATTTTAGGTTATATAACAGAAAGTTGAAGTATTTCGGGCATCGATATAATATCGAATGAAGAAAATCTGCTTTTTCTTATATATTTTAGGTGAAATAACAGAAAGTTGAAGTATTGCGGGCATCGATATAATATTGAATGAAGAAAATCTGCCTTTTGTTATATATTTTAAGTGAAATAACAGAAAGTTAAGGTATTACAGGCATCGATATAATATCGAATGAAGAAAATCTGCCTTTTGTTATATATTTTAGGTTAAATAACAGAAAGTTGAAGTATTGCGGGCATTGATATGATATAATATCGATTGAAGAAAATCTGCCCTTTGTTATATATTTAAGGTTAAATGACAGAAAGTTGAGGTATTGTGGGCATCGATATAATATCCAATGAAAAAAATGCCTTTTGTTATATATTTTAGGTTAAATAGTATTGCGGGCATCGATATAATATCGAATGAAGAAAATCTGCCTTTTGTTATATATTTTAGGTTAAATAACAGAAAGTTGAAGTATTTGGGCATTGATATAATATCGAATGAAGAAAATCTGCTTTTTCTTATATATTTTAGGTTGAATAACAGAAAGTTGAAGTATTGCGGACATCGATATCGAATGAAGAAAATCTGCTTTTTCTAATATATTTGAGGTTAAATTACAACAATTAAGTTTATTTTAACTTGGAAATGAAATATGCACCTCTTCTGTTATATTCGATGTTTGTGGCTGTTTGCAGGATATTTTATTAACTACAGGACTGATTTTTTTTTCAGTTTTGTTTTCTTTGTTTATTTTACAAAATGACGGAAATTTACAGTATTACAATTTTCGAGTACATAGAAGTAACTGTTTTCTGAAAGTTCTGATTAGGTTATGGCAAAATTTAAGAAAATTTGCGCACTCAACGTGTGAAAAATTTGTGCGTTCGTTGTGTGAATCGTGTGCGCGTGGTAGGGAATGTTGGACGTATCCATCGCTGTATTAAATTTTGAGTATTCACAGTTCTTGTATTGTTTTAGAGCTATACGACTAATCAGAGCAGTCAGGATTCTATGACAGGTTAGAGCGGTCAGGGCTCTATGACCGGTCAGAGCAGTCAGGGCTTTATGACAGGTCAGAGCAGTCAGGTTTCTATAACAGGTTAGAGCGGTCAGGGCTCTATGACTGGTCAGAGCAGTCAGGGCTCTATGACTGGTCAGAGCGGTCAGGATTCTATGACTGCTCCAAGTTAACTTCAAGTTAACTTAGGACTGTTCTCATGACTGCTTCCCAAGTTAACTTGGACGAGAGGTTATGTCTGCACCCTACTGTATATATAGTATCTCAATCAGGTTCTGTTGTATTGTCAAACATTTATCAATTTCCATGATTGTTCAAAATCGCATTACAATTAGTCAAACAATCGAAATTGTGAAGTATTTATGGCGTTTTTGTGCATTAAAGAATATCTGACATAATGTTCTAGCACTACAGACCAGGAGAGGTTAAATATATCTAGTTAATCCCTAGGCTTCAAACCAAAATAGAATAAAAAAGATACCAGAGAATAAAAAAGATAACAGGAAACACCTACAATGGCCAAAAAACATAGCCACATGCCACAAAGTAAATATGAAAACTTTATTCCATATAAAAACTGCATAAAATTGTGACTGACAGACAAACAGATCGATGGACAGATACCTTAATCACTATATACATGTATTAATAACATGCAGATATTATTTTTCACCTTCAGATGAAACTATGAAATGCAATATAATCTCTTCATCAAGGTGTGAATTTTGCCTTGGGCATTTCGGACATTTAGCTATATACATCAATACACATCCTTAGGCTTACCTGACTTAGGTTAAATGTTTGCAAACTTTGATGGAATGTGGATACCTTAAACGGCTGTAAGAGCTTCCAAAAATTTGAAGAAATACAGCTAATATTGTTTAATATATAATTATCAAATATTTGCTCAATTACTCTTGTTGATTTCAGTATCGACGATGTAACATTAAACATTAACAATGAAGGGATATGGAGTAAATGCAAATGAGACAAAGTCTTCTCTCATTGTCGAAAAAGTAGTAAAATCAATAAATTCGTAACCTGTAGATAATTCAATAAAATAAATTGCTTCAAACTTTTGTTGTCACTTTTATTTAATAATAATATAATTGATCTTTAGCTTCACGGTCTGGTTAAGGTCGTGGTCACACAGATAGGTGTACCGTACGTATGACCATCTTTTACAAGAGAGATTTGATCCAGATTTAAACATGTTTACGAATGCTTAAGGAAAATGCAAATGGATTGCACTTACTTTTATATTGAGTCTGGTGTCTAGTGTAAGCGTACTTTCTTTCCAGCGTGCAGAACCATTGTATTTCTACCTTGGTATTTATTCCGTCGCGGTCATTACCCCATTGTGATTGGTCAATTAGATGTTGTCCGTAAGGGGACACGCAAAGAATAAGTAAAAATTATTTCCAATTCGAGATCACGATAAAACAATACCGTTTTACCGAGATCTCGATAAAGATTATATGGTTATCTCGATAAAACAAACACTGATACATCGAGATCTCGGATTATTATATCGTTATCTCGATAAAACCATTATTTTTATATCGAGATCTCGGATTATTATATCGTTATTTCGATAAAACCATCATTGTTATATCGATATCTCGGATTATTATATTGCTATCTCGATTTATTGGCAATCACGTTTTCCTGCATTCAAGAGCAATATCTCCAATAAGGAGTCGTCTAATGTTAACAAAAATGTTAAAATTGGCAAAAAAACACTCTTTAAGGGCAATAACTCTAAGCAAAGCGTCGTCTGACAAGTTTGGTCATAATACATTTTGTAGATCATTTGTTGCAGAACACGGATGCCCCGCCGTCAACAACCAATATGGGGTTTATATTGACTCAAACTGCAAAAATTTTGCTAAACTATGTAGCACTATTCCAGGAAATGACAATAAAAGTGAAACATCATTGACAAATTTATAAAATAGATGAAAACAGTCTTAAATGCATAATTTATCCAAAGTCATTGAAGCGTAAAATATAGGTTATCTTGACCCAAATATTATTGAGGAGTTCAGGAATTTATAAAAACATTATACTGATGATATATCATGGTTATACTACTAACTATGAATGAGAAATACCCCTAAATGCAAAATTTATCCAAAGTCACTCAAGCATAAAATGAAGGTCATATTGACCCAAATATTGATGAGATGTGTAGTACCATTTAAGAACACTGTGCTAGTATAATATCATTATTGCACTACCATGGGTTACTGAGAAATGGACCTAAACGCAAAATTTAACCAAATCACTCATGCATACAATCTAGGTCATAGTGACCCAAAAAGATGCTGAACTGCAATACACTGCATAAGAACATTGCACTGGTGAAATACTGATATATAACCATAGGTTTCTACAAAATGGTACTACACATGAAAAGTTTTATAAGTCACTCATCCATGAAATATAGGTCAAAGTGACTCAAATGTGGTTGTTCTCTGTTGTATTATATAAGATAATTATACATGTGATATATCATTGATATTCTCTTCCTACTTTCTAAGAAATGGAGGTAAATGCAAAACTTAACTTAATCGGGACGACCTACGGACGGACGGACAAGGGTAAATCTATATGCCCCTTCCACTTCGATGCGGGGCATAAAAATCGCGAAAAAGGTAACGTTTGTGAAAAATCGTCATTTAAGGGCAATAACACCTATAAGATGTCTGACGGTTTTGACCTAAATGGACCAAAGGAAGATCTTATTATTCTGAACATTTTTGCCCCTGTCAGATTCTCTCTAGCTGTAATGGTGTTCAAGATATAAGTTAAAGTCTGCATTTTACCCCTATGTTCTATTTTTAGCCATGGCGGCCATGTTTTGTTATCAGCCACGACCCCCAGGAATAAATTTTAAACTATATACCCAGTAGATGATTGTGACAAAGTTTGGTAAAAACTGGCCTTGTAGTTTCAGAGAATAAGATCTTTGAAATAGCTTACGGACGGATGACGGACACCAAGTGATGAGAATAGCTCACATGGCCTTTGGCCAGCTAAGAAAAACTGTAACTCAAAAACTGTAGATGGAGATATTCGGACAACACATGTATCCCAATATAGACTGCAAACTCACTAAGTTCAAATATCTCTAATTTTGAAAATATTTTATCAACATCAAAACCTTTTGGCCCTGCACACCCCCAACACGTGTACAAAAGACCTATCAAACATAAAAATTTTAGTTCAGAAATTGTAGGAGAAGATAGCCGGACAAGGTTGTCTGGACAGACGAACGGACAAACAGATGAACAGACAGACAGCGGTAAATTATTTTGGCCCCGACTTTCAGTCAACGGGCATAAAAAAGTCAGAAAAAACAAGTTGGACTGACAGACTGACACGTGTAAACCTAAGACCCCTGGGGCAATTTGTGGACCTGAACAAAACTTTAACTCAACCTGTAACTCAACATGGTAAGCTCGATCATATACCAAATATCAAATTAACATCTGTAAGTTTCTGTGAAAGTCTGGAAAACTGATTGTTGCCAAATGAAGAAATAACAAAATGATGGAAAGACGGTATTATGGAATGATGAATAAGGATAAAACTATATGCCAAGAACTTTATTGCGGGCATAAAAAAGGGTTCATATATGCAAGAATATGGCAGAAAGTTAAAAAACCTTGTACTGTAATTTTAGTTTAATTTCTTAGTAAAAGATCATCAATGAATGCAGGGGCGACAAATAGGGGTCTTTTTTGCTTGCATTGTCATTATCTTCACTTTCTTTTATCCTCAACTACTCCTTAACCGTTCTTCAGAATTCAATGAAATTTAGTCTACACATCACACTTTGTAGAAAGTTGTGCACTGCATATTTAGTTTTCAGATTTTTTTGGGAAAAAATTTACATTTTTCCAAATTAGAGGTTCACCTGGTAATATGTTGTATACCTTTTCAGATTTGGAGAACATTATAACTCTCATGTGACATTGTTCAATAGTATCAGTCATGTAAGTTATTTGTAGAACTGTAATTGCTGAACAGTTTTGCATTGAAAATTTCTTTCTATCTATTGTAACTTCTGAAACTGTATAATTTGTCAAAAATTGTCTTTTAAGGGCAATAACTCCTACATGACATTGTCTGCAAATTTTAACTCAATGAAAACAATTGAAGATCTTGTCATTTTGAACAGTTATATAATCTTTCTATCTTTTATAGTTTTTGAAATAATAACAAAAAACGGAAAATCAGTAAAAAATTGTCATTTTAGGACAAAAACTCCTACAAGACATTGGCCATTTTTACCCCATTAGAACAAAGTAAATCTTGTCATTTTTATTTTTTGGGATTTTAAGTTTCTTTTTATCTATTATTGTTTTTGAAATAATAGCAAAAAATTGTCAAATTTGTGAAAAAAGAACAACGTTCAAGGGCAATAACTAGTTACTCCTATATATAAGAAGTTGTCTACCATTTTGACCCGAATAAAACAAATATAGATCTTGCCATTCTGAACATTTTAAAAATTTTTCCCAATCAGATTTTCTGTATCTCTAACTGTATTTGAGATAAGTGAATGTTAGTGTTTTACCCCTTTGTTCTATTTTTAGCCATGACGACAATTTTTTTTTATATCATAGACTCCACAAACCAGTTTGAATCTAGATACCCTGTAGATGATTGTGATCAGGTTTGGTTGAGATTGGCCCCTTGATTTCAGAGGAGATTTAAAAAAAAAAGTTTATGACAGTACATGACTGTATAATAAGATTAACACTGATTTATATGTTGCTTTTTATGGTGCATTTGAAAGTAAATATAAAAATGATTTTGTAGACCTTCTCTTCCCTAATTTTTTGCAGTGATTCAACCGATATATTTCTATTCTGCAAAAATTCAATTACTTCATCAACAGAACTTTTGACAGAGTGCTCATTTATTTCTTTCTGTAAAAATTGCAATTAACATGATTAATATAAATCAAGCGTAATCATGGTAATAACAAAATTACCAAGCTAATTGACAAGAAGAAAAAACCGGCAATTCCGGAAGGGCCCCGCTGAGGTATTTGCTTAGGGGCAAAAAAGGTTGTTCCCAAAATGAAGTAGATGTGTAATAAAATTTCTAAAAACTAGAGGCTCACGTGTGAGCCTGTATTGCTCACCTGGTAACATCCTATATGACAGATTAAAATAATGACTTCATATAGAAGCTTTTCAGAAAGAAGATTGAAGAGCAATTACTCTATCATGAGACATCATTCGACAGTTTCAGCCATATAAGTTATTAGCAGAACTTTAATTGCTGAACAGTTTTGCAATTGATAATTTCATTCCATCTATTATAGTTTCTCAAACTGTAACGTTAACATTTGTCGAAAATTGTCTTTTTAGGGCAAAGACATATGATGATCATCTGCCAATTTTGACTCAGTGGCAATGATTTAGAAGATCTGAAGAGATTTGTTATTCAAAGTTCTTTCTATAATTCATAGTTTTTGAAATAATGGCTACAAATGGAAAAGTTTGTCAAAAATCGTCATTTAAGGGCAATATCTCCTATAACACCTCGTTTGATGATTTTGACCCAGTTTAAACAACAGTAGATCTTGTCATTCTTGCAATTGAAAGTTTCTTTCTATCTATTATAATTTTTTAAGTAATAGCAAAAAAAACAGGTAAATTTGTCAAAAATCATCATTTAGGGGCAATAACTCCTATTAGACGTAGTCTGACGGTTTTGACCAAAATTGAGCAAAGGTGGATCTTATCATTCTCACCGTTTTTTCCCAATCAGATTTTCTCTATCTGTGATGGTTTTCAAGAAATATATCAATATTAACATTTTACCCCAACATTCTATTTTTAGTGATGGTGGCCATGTTTTTTTTACCCGCGAACATATCAGACACAATTTTGAAACTAGATACCCTGAGTATGATTGTGGTAAAATTTGGTGTCAATTGGCCTAGTAGTTTTAGAGGAGAAGATTTTTGTTAAAGTTAACGGAGAATGCGGAAATTGGCAAAAATCCTGCATTCAACATGTTCAAAAGCAATAACTCGCATAGGGATTGTCTTACAATTTTGGTCGTAATGAATTATTTGTACAGCTCTGAGCAATAACTCTGGCAAAGAGTCGTCTGACGATTTTCATCATAATATATTATTTGTAGATCTTGTCCTCCTGAACATTTTTGCCATTTAAAATTTCTTTTTATGTATTATAGTTTTTGAAAAAAAACAGCCAAAACTGTTAAATTTGTGTAAAATAGTCATTTAAGGGCAATAACTCCCAGAACACATTATCTGATGGTTTTGACCCAAACTGACCAATAACAGATCTCATAATGTTTTTTCACTGGCAAACATATTGGATATCATTTTGAAACTAGATACCCTGAAGATGATTGTGATCAAGTTTGGTAACAATGGGCAAGGTAGTTTTAGAGGAGAAGATTTTTGAAACAGTTAACAGACGCCGGACGCAAAGTGTTGAGAAAAGATCTCGATACAGCAATATTGTTTTTATCGAGATAACGATATAATAATCTGAGATCTCGATATAACAATTTTGGTTTTATCGAGATAACGTTATAATAATCCGAGATCTCGATATAGCAATATTGGTTTTATCAAGATAACGATATAATAATCCAAGATCTCGAGATAACAATTTTGGTCTTATCGAGTTAATGTTATAATAATCCGAGATCTCGATATAGCAATATTGGTTTTATCGAGATAACGATATTATAATCCGAGATCTCGATATAACAATTTTGGTTTTATCGAAATTACTTTAAGCAATCCGAGATCTCGATATAATAAATCGAAATATCGATATAATGAATTGAGATAACGATATAATAATGCGAGATCTCGATATAACAATGATGGTTTTATCGAGATGACGATATAATAATTCGAGATCTAAATATATTAGTGTTTGTTTTATTACCATATAATTTTTATCGAGATCTCGGTAAAACCGTATTGTTTTATCGTGATCTCGAATTGAAAATAATTTTTACTTATTCTTTGTGTGTCCATTTACGGCTTCCCTAATTACGTACCTTTATGGGATATCTCTGTTAGATCGAAATGACAAAAAAATCACAAACAAACAAGTACATTTTTATCCCCGCACTTTCGAAGAAAGTTCGGGGATAATGTTATACCCTCCGTCCGTCCGTCCGTCCGTCACACTTTTCTTGTGACTTAAACTCCTCCTACATTTTTGGATTTAGGGATTTAATTTTGTTGTAGAATTGTTGCATATAGTCTGCAGATGCGCAATAAGCTTTCGGATTTTCGATATTGGTCTTGGTGCAAACAAGAGGCCCCATGATGTCAATTTTTACACATGTGGCATTTGACATAAACTCCTCCTACGTTTATGGAATTAGGGATTTAATTTTATATAGAACTGTTGCATATAGTCTGTAGATGCGCAATAAGCTTTCGGATTTTTGATATTGGTCTTGGTGCAAACAAGAGGTCCCACGATGTCAATTTTAATAAAGACCCAAAGATGTGGATAAGACACATGTGGCATGTGACGCAAACTCCTCCTACATTTTTGGATTTAGGGATCAAATCTTTATGCAGAATTGTTGTATATAGTCTGTAGATTTGCAATAAGCTTTTGGTATTTTGGTTCCGGTTCCAACTTTGGTAAATTTCCTGAAAATGTCAAAGACACATATTTTTTTTATAATTTTGGCATATTATCTTGTATTCTGACAAATGTTTGGTAAAAAACAAAATTCTGAAAACTTAGGATTCTGAAAGGCGGTTCCAATTTTGGTAAATTTCCTGAAAGTCTCAAAGACCACTGATGTTTTTGAATTCTACCTAGCAACCATACTAAAAATGTTTGTGTAGTTTAAGACGAACATTTTCATAAAAAAATTAGATTTCCAAAATATTTGATTTCGATTTTGGTAAATTTCCTGAAAGTCTCAAAGACCACTTATTTTTTGGAATTCTACCTAGCAACCATACTTAAAATGTTTGTTTAGTTTAAGACGAACATTTTCATAAATTGGATTTCAAAAATATTTGATTCCAATTTTGGTAAATTTCCTGAAAGTTTCAAAGACCACTTATTTTTTGGAATTCTACCTAGCAACCATACTTTGTTTGTTTAGTTTAGGATGAATATTTTCATAAATGGTAAATTTCTGAAAGTCTAAAAGACCACTACTTTTTTGGAATTTTTTTTAGCAACCATATATATCCTGGACTTCTTTTAGTAACAACAATGACTATCAATAGATATATTTAAAAAAAAATAATAAAAAAAAATATGCCCAGGGTGTATAAGAACTGTTTTCTGTGTCAAACAGGGAGTGCGGGGATAGCTGTCGTTTCCGACAACATCTAGTTAATTATATCAGAGACATATAAAACAAATAGATTAAAAACTACGCTAAATCGAGTATTATATCCCGGCCACTAACTGGAATTAAAGAGATTCAAAAAGTGATGCATAATTTAACATTGATATCCAAAGTAAACATTCCAGATTGTGATTATGATTACTCATGTCCTACTGTTTATTTGTTCTCTGTCGGGTTTGGTTTGTATTTTTTTTAGACTATTGAATTCCAAATGTTTCGATTTGATCTGTTGAGACATTAAATGTCGACATGGCTATCTCCTGAAATCTTGACATATTGTCTTCGAGGTTAACTGATCCAAAAAAATCGCAAAAACAAGTACAAAAGAAGGTTGATTAGCGAAATGACGATAACTACTATTTACAAGTACCAACAAACAAAAAATCGGTTCCAGCCTAAAGTTTACTGTCACAACCATGACATTTTATTTGGGGAATTGGACATGACATGTATTTTAAAGGCCATCTTTGAGGTTAAATGACCATAAAAATCACTAAATATGTTAAAATGAAGATTAATTGGCGAGATGACAATACCACACTACATTTAACAAGTACATTTTACAAGTACCAATACACCAAAAATCTTTTCCAGCAAAACGTTAAATATTGCAAGCATAACATACAATTTTTGGCGATTGAACACGTCATAACTTTCAAAAGTCATCTCTGAAGTCAACTGATCATGGAAATCATAAACACATTGTAAAAAATGAAGGTTAATTAGCAAAATGACAATAACTAAACTACATTTTACAAGTACCAA
The DNA here is from genome assembly GCA_002080025.1 of Modiolus philippinarum. Taxonomy (NCBI): domain Eukaryota; kingdom Metazoa; phylum Mollusca; class Bivalvia; order Mytilida; family Modiolidae; genus Modiolus; species Modiolus philippinarum. The sequence goes on along the minus strand of MJUU01016036.1, from coordinate 30,796 downwards.
CACACCAAAAATTTCTTGCCAAAGGTTTTATGTTGCAAAAGATACTCCATCAGAAAATTATCATTTCGTCAATATTTGAACAAGGCGTTCAACGCAATTCTATGTTTCATAATAGAAGATAACAAAGAATATGTTTTTGAAATTCCTGTACATATAAACAAAAGCATTAAAATACAATTTTGGTATAAAATAATGTTCTTAAAGATTCTTTCTATTACAAAAACAGGTACATAAATAAAAATTAGATTAAAAACGTACCATTATGAAACATTTGATATTGTATAATTCAATTTGTATCTAAACAGGTGTCATATAAGATCAAACATTACAAAAATACGTCAAAATAATTGCCATGAACAAGATGCATGTATAGCATAAATGGTTAAATATAGAAGTAGAAGCTAAGTCGGCAGATAGAGTAGTATCGATTTATACTACATGACTCTGTATTTCTATTGGCGGAGATGTTTCAAGCCTTGTTTTTCTTTTCATTTGCTTCACTTCTTCTGCACTGACAAAATCATCATCACTATCATTATCATCGAGCGACGACTTCATCTTAAGCGATTTTTCAAAGTCAATATCCACATAATTGGTCTTGTCCTCTTTCTCAGAAATCCTGAATCTAAATTCGCTTGGGGTTGGATCGAAGCAAATATCAATGTAGTTAAGTTGTTGGTTCTCCTGAAAAATCAGTTGAACTTGATAGAAGAAAATCGATACATGAAAATGTTAAAAAAATAAATTGTTTGTGAGACTTTTTATAGTTATTTTTGCAATTTTCAAACAGAAATCATTTATATAAGTAAAAGATCGTTTGTCCGATTCACATGATAATTTTAAAATCGTTTGTACGACTTTTCGAATCTATTTGTATTTGTAAATTTTTTAAAAAGTAATTCAAATGATTAAAAATTGAGTGAACATTTCCTTTCCAAGATTTTGAAAGTAGTTTCTTCGATTTTTCTTATTCGCTTTGCCGATACTGAAGTCGTTAGGACGATCTAAAAGGATCAGGTGTAGAATTTTCAAGATAGTGTACGATTTTGTATATTATCTGACGGTTTTTTAATTATTTGAACGATTTTTAACTTTATTTTGGCTTTTGTAAACAATGTTAAGAATTGATCTTTGTTTGTCACACATACATGTACGACAATGTACTATTTTGAAATATAATTTTTTTTTCAGTCAAAAATAAATTCAATATAACCGGCCCATCAAATGTACGTCAGTTCCTCCTGTGAAACACGTCCTATGTAGACAAAACCTTCACTAATCTTTACAACTCGCCCATCTCTGTAATTTCGTTTTCGTTGACAATTTGCAATCAACGAGGTAATGCACAATAAAAACTCCAATGAGAAGAAAAAAGGAAAACAGAAACCATGATAGAAACTCTGGACAGCTGTACTACGTACCAGAAAAAAAAAAAAAAAAAAGCCAGTTAAACCGGTTTATGAGTTTATAAAAATCTAGATCTCGCCTTCGATAAAAATAATCATTATAAAAAAAAAAATAAGATATTATTTAGCTTGCAAAGCCCCTTTTCCAAATAATGTTTTAAGTTTCGTTACTGTTTAATTTAAACTTATTTATACAACTTTACTACAGTCTATCAATAGAAAATAGAGTCGAAATTTAGCACTTATGTTTTGCCTCCGACACTAAATATAACGTATTTAATAAAAGCATGCGGGAATATTTTGAAAAAAAAAAATGCTAATATCACTTTTGAAAAGCCGAAATTATTACGATTGTCGTACAGTTTTGTTATCTGGCGTCCAGTTTTTTCAATATAGAGGTATCAATACAAAAATATTCAAGTTGCATAATTAACAGTTAATTTCGTGTTTACAAATACCCACTCATCTGTAGCATTAGAATCAGACAATATGGACTGCCATAATCCAAAAATAGCCATTTTAAAGTACTCATTACAAAAAAATAGGAGACAAAATCCAATACCAAGGATATCCACTGAATAATTACACGTAAAGAAGTCTTGGTAATTTTAAAGGGTGATAATTTTGATAATAACAGTTTATTTCTATTGAACATAAGGAAAAAATCCATGTCAGACAAGTTGGGGATTTCCCTTGGGGACATCTGATCCACCAACGGTTTCAAAATACAAAAATACCCAAGTTGAATTGTAAATAGCCTGATTATTTGACTGGTAAATACCATCAGGGACCAGATATGTTGCTGATGACCATTAGTCACTAATTTCGAGTTTATTTAGGTATATAAGATGAAGGTACCCCTCTTAAATTGAGGATTGTTAAATGTTGTTAAAGGACTGGGCTAGTTCATTCTCTTTCCTTCTACCAGCTCTTGTATGAAACAGACTTCAGACGAATAAAGCAACATCGACAAAAAGAGGTGTACAATAATGCTTAGTGGGATTGTTGTGTGCTGGGATAGTCCTCAAAATTCTTCAAATTAGTGAACAATTCAAAATTCCGGCATTGCCATGATTTCATGATCTTCATACTTTTTAATGCACTTTAACAAAATAAGTTCCATCTTAATGTAGTACCAAATTTTAATATCCCTTTTAAACCTTGTAAGATTAGAAATGCTGATGTTTTAAAGAGCTTACTGTAATTCATCTTGAAATAGTCAAGGGTTACGTTCCGCTCCTTTCCTATTCAACTTTAAGTCATATGTTTGGAGACACAAGTCAAATTATCTCCCTTCTAGGCTAAATTTTAGGTGTGATTCATGGTGAAAAATAAAGATCATTTATAACATCTAATAATGTTATTATTTAATATATATATATTTATTACTTAAAGGAAATGTGTCTTCAAAAAGTAAAGAAACAAGATTCATCATGCTAGTTTTTGGATATTTAGAAAATAAATGCACACCTTATTAACTATATCGGCAAACGAATACAGAAGCAAGAACGAGGAAAGGGTACATTCTAAAATCATAAATCCAAAATCACGGCAATTCACAGCAACACGAATTGAGACAGTATGACAAAGACATAACAAACAAACAAAAATGAACAATAACGCCACAAAACTTAAGCACTAGCAGTGTTAGACCCTATAAAAATTGAGGTATCATCAGTTGCTCCGGAAGGGTAAGCATGATCTGCTCCACGCCCGTCACCCGTCACACTGCCGGTGAAAAGTCCGATTTTGTCACAGTCGGTGTTAGTCAGTCCGGTAATAAACTCTGGATCTACCCAAAGATATCTTTTCTAATTTGTGAAACAGAAACATTGTAATGGTCTGTAATGGTCTGTCAAATCGTGGTGAGGACCGTAAAACTTCTGAATTGCAACAGTGACTGAACATATTAAATTTTTGTTGTTATGATATATATTTAGAATTAGTTGAAAAGCATTATAATTGAATTCCAGATAAGTATAGGTACAGATTCTGGCTAAATATGCAATATTTGAAGAGGAGACAAGCATATCGTTATCTATGGGTTTTGTGAGTCTACTTTGTCGCTGTGTGTCTTTAGTTAGTAATGAAATCAGTAGCTTGTAAGAGCATTTATGTAATATAGCTTCCCATCTGATACAAAGCAGGTTGTTGTTTTCGTCCCCTTAACGTATAACAAAAGAATACAATACTGTATTTTTATTTTAAACGAAGTATTCCTTTTGTATGGTGGAGACTTTTTGATTAATACCTATCTCCTTCATTTAGCAGTCGATGTAATGACTTCTACAGATAAATGTGATGTTATTATGGGCCTTTAGAGCTTTTAAAATATCATGGAGACGTCCAATCTGTCTTAAATACCGGCTGTGATATGTAAATGAACTGCTGCGCCAAGAGCGCATGATGGGCCCGTCCACTTTCAAGTCGAACTTAATGGCATTGTTGAACCACAACAAAATTTTGATTGAAAAAAAAATCAAACAGAATATGTGCCTTACCAAGAAGTAACAATTAACGCATATCAAATCAAATTTCACAAAGTCAAAGGGCCATAACTCTTAACGAAATCGACCAACCTGAACCAAATTAACTTGATCTGTATCTCACCTAGATATACTCACATACCAAATATGAAATTAATATGTCAAGCGGTTAAGGTTAAAAACTCCGGGAACCTATATTTTCAAAATTTCACTAAGTGAAAGGGCCATAACTCTGTACAAAATCAACCGACCGGAACCAAATAACTAAATACCGAAGTCACTGTGAATTTACTTTCTGCATATGCGCATTTCGACAACTTATGTCTCATCAGTGCAGATTAAATCTAAACGTTTGGAAGACCATAAACTCAAAGATGTTTGAAAACTGATAGAGAACAAAGAACCAAAGTGATCTAAATTTAAAGCCAAATTCAGCTAAGGACAGAGCTTTGCATGAGGGAGATTTACACTTAATCTGTATCTTACCTAGTTATACTCATATACCAAATATGAAATCAATATGTCAAGCGGTTACATAAAAAAACTCTAGAAACCTATATTTTTTCAAAATTTCACTAAGTCAAAGGGCCATAACTCTGTACAAAATCAACTGACCAGTACCAAATTCGAACTTGATCTGCATCTCACCTAGGTATAATCATATACCAAATATGAAATCAATATGTCAAGCGGTTACAGAAAAAAACTCCGGAAATCATTATTTTCAAAATTTCACTGAGTCAAAGGGCCATAACTCAGTACAAAATCAACCGACCGGAACCAAATTCGAAATTAATCTTTATTTAACCTAGATATGCGCATATACTAAATATAAAATCAATGTATCAAGCGGTTACAAAAAAAAGCTCCGGAAACCTATATTTCTCAAATTTCACTAAGTCCAAGGGCCATAACTCTGTACAAAATCAACGGACCGGAACCAAATTCACAAGTGATCTGTATCTCACCTAGATATACTCGTATACCAAATATGAAATCAATATGTCAAGCAGTTACAGAAAAAATCTCCGAAAACCAAAAAGTTTCCGGACGGACGGAAGGACGGACAGACAGACGGACGGACATACAGATGGACGGTATACCATAATACAACATGTACGTCCTTCTTTCGACGGGCGTATAAAAACGGAAATGTCATATCTATTTATGTCAATAGAATTTCTTAAATGACAAAAGTAATCCGTCACTTTACGATTTCTGAGATGGTTTCTTTATTCGTTTTACTGCAATGCTTAAACTGAATTTTAGTTAAGGGTTGATCAGATGCAGTTGCTTCTTAAATCTATTATTTTTTTAGAGAAACTACGTAGTTTTTCATACCAGAAGTTGTTGAAATTGGGGCTTTTTTCTGTATTATCCTTCGTCAAAACTTTGTTGCCTACGAATTCAGAAAAAGTTCATCAACATTATAGAAGCAGTCCACAGTTTCTTACTTATGAAGTACTAAGATATTGTCTGTTAGAAAACAAATATAACTAGTGATCAGTTATTAACATTAACTTCTACTGTTTAATATTCAAATTACTGTGTGATATTTTTCGTTTTGTATAATCAGTTGTATTGTCAGTGAGATAACATTATTTAGATATTAAGCTGTACGTACATTTCCTAAAGCGGCTCTTTTTGTTGTGGGGCATGTATTCGTTGCTCTCCTCGATGCATTCTGCTTTTGCCCCTTGACTGAATAACAAGATGAGAAACATTAGATATACCGTGGTAGTAATGTTGTATTTTTATATTATATAATTTTTGTGATCTGTTTTAACCACAAACATGTGCATTGATGATGTTTCAAGAATTTCCTCTACAAGGTTTAATCATTAATTTAAACGCAAAGATTATGGTCATGGATTAGTATTGTATTTTAATTAAAAAATAAGTACACGTACTTTAACCTTCAAAGTAAGAAAATAAGCCCGAATGACACGAGACGTTTTGAAAATGAAAAAGTATTTATTTTGGTGCCAGTACAAGGATAGGAATTGTGTTCCATTACAAAATTTATTAAAGTTATAAAATCTGTTAAGTTGATTTTTAGACATTTTCTTCCCCTGTTTACTCTGTAATTCCAAGATAATAAGTAGTTTCACAGCTGAATATTGCTTAATTTGATAACTTCAACCAATTATATAATCTGCAATAAATTGCAATATTAATGTAATAGAAGAATTGATTGATCCAAACTTCCTATTATATACTCTTTTTTAAATACTCCGAACACCGTACATGCATAACTTTAAATTAACACACTTTGGTATCCACTAGAAACTAAAAAAAATCATTTTCCCTTACTGGTCAATTAAACAAAAGTAAACACATGATAACTTTAAGCGCTATCACACAAGAGAGGTTGACATCACTTCTTGGATTTTTTTCTCTGACAACTACACTACAGAAAAATATAATCACAATCGAAGAACATAATTTGAATACCCGAAGGTGTCAATCCTGATTTGACAGCTAAAATAATCGTCGACAATAACAGCTTTTCATCGCCAGTAAACTGTAAGTGCATTTGTTTCTAACGGAAAACGATGTAATCGACAAGCCTCGTTCGTCATCGTTTAGCAAACGAAAAGAGAGATAGAAACAAATGCTTCGTTTGCTTAAACTAAGTAACTTCGGTATTTAGTTATTTATTGACCACAAGTAACCTTATAAAATAGATATAAGTAGTAATTGTAAACAAACGGGACATATGGTAAAATAAATGATCTGCGTGAAATACACGTGTTGTTGGTAATTAAAATATAAAGTGAGAAACAAATGCATGGCATACTAGAGGTTTCCAGATAAGCAACTTACTTACTTAAACGTAATGTATTTAAACATGTTTGGATAAAATCCCTTTCACCATTTTTGTTTCTAACTAGGTGAGGCAAAAATAAACGCCTTTCGGAAGTCATACCGTGAGAATAAAAATTATTTTAAATGACGCATAATTTGCATTGGTTTAATTTTATTTGTTCATATTTTTCCTCTTCGATTATTTGTCAATTCATTTTACTTGGAGTGCATAAGGTTGTCTTGCAATGATTTCATTATCGGAACAATTTAAAAGTCATTCATTATGTTTTGAATTTATTTCAATTATGTTTTACCATATTTATTCTGTGTAATAAAATTTCCGCTTCTTTAAAATACAGTATATTGCATTGAGGGTCATCTTAATGGTGTGTAAATCTGTCAGCCAGTATATTATAAGAGACCGCAAAAATGTAAATACTAGTTTCTGTCGTCTACAAAAAATTTGGGTAAGCAATTGTTTTTCAATATGTAAACAGCACCGCGGAAAATCATGGCAAAAGATAACAATGTTTTGGTTTTGCTCTGCTGAAATTGGTCATCTTTAAACTATAGTGCAGGATTCGGGAACACAAGAGAAGCACTAGAGCTTGTATCGGCCATCTAAACTATTACTCCATGACAGCCCATTATCCTGTGCCTTTTATAAAAAAAATTACTATTACAAATTATAGTTCTGAATTAAAATTGATAATTAATTACATTGTAGCATTGTTAATGTGATTCAGTGCAAAACTAAAAGAAATATGCCGAAATTTGGACTTTTAGTTTGCCGATTTTTTTTCTATTTATCGTAGTAACAAAAGGATTTAACCCTCAAGCTTTTCCCTTTTACGTCGCTATTGTACTGTTAGGTTGATTGCAGGAATCTGACCGTTACATACATGCTTCAAAATTGTTTCTTGTGAATTTAGCCGGTACGATGAAACTGAGAGTGCAGGGGTTGCACCAAACGGAACAAAAATGATAGGTGCATTTGTGATGGTCATATACAGGACTCGATTTTGGGTGATTTTAAATTATCCTTTTGACCTATTCCTCTTGAATTTTGAGTGTATATTAATTAATTGAGTTATTGGCATTTTTTTTTATTGTTGCTGTTGTTGTTTATCACCGACTGTAAGTAATTTTATCCATACCTCATAGAGAATTGTTACAGATACGGGGCAATTATCTGGTATGTGAAATATATTTCCATAAAAACCACAATTTTAATGTTTCCTAAGTCTTTACTTGTAACGTACATGTGCAGGCAATTACATAAGCAGCAATCACTATAAAGTTATGATATCAGAAAAAAGCCACATACATGTAGTGCAATCTGGTGTATAAGATTCAAAGTTTAGGATGTAACAATGGAGATGACGTATCAGACATCTGAACAATCAAATGAACACGAAACGAGATATCATGATGCATGTGTGTCGATTTGTGCTACATGTAGGTGAAATCGAAGCAGGAATTGAATCATTCAGTTCTGGGTCTTCATTAAGCCCACTTTTGTTCGCATATATCTTCTTTTATATAACAAATTCCAATCGTCATTCTTTATCTTGGAAAAAAAATAATATAAATATAGAACTAATTAAAAGGACAATTGTTCAGAGAACAGTTGCAAGGTCTTTCCCAGTCAATGTTATGCTTTTATGTCATGTTTTTTTATGTCACATGTTGAAAATCATCTTGATGAGAAGCACATTGTCTCCAATATATTAGAGTAGCCATTTCTAAGTGTTTTAAAGATTTTACCATAAAAAAACTAAAATTTGGCTATGACCTTGATCGATGACCTTGATACCATGATCACATGTTTGAGTTTGATTTTGTTGTCTATTTCAGTTCAAAATGTATTGTAAACAAAAGTTCTGATCTTTATTAGTCTTTTGCTCAACGGTTGCTAAGGACTTTTTCGAAAAATTAGCTTGCTGCTAAGGACAGGAAAGTCACTTCCGGTTGGCAATGTCATTCATTTCCTCTTTACAACATTACGAAACTTTTGCCTATGGTTGCTAAGGACTTTTATGGCAAATAACGTTGTTGCTAAGGACCTTGACCCCATTTTGTCGGCCATATTGAGCTGAACAATTTATCTTCTTATAGTTTCTTCGTATCTTTAATAGTTTTTGAGATATAGGCAAAAAACTCTAAAATGATCCCGAAAAATGGTTTTTGGGCCATAGGTCCAAAATGAATGGTCCAATTATTTTGGACCCCCAGTGTCAACTGTAGACCTCAATGAGACAAACATTCTCTCAAATACATTTGATCATCTATCTCTTACAGTTTACGAGTTAAAGCGATAACAAGGCAAAAGGTCATCGGTGACCTTGACATTTTTAGATGGCCATATATGACTTATGAACAATGGTGAAGGTTTCAGGTTTCTATGACTTATGGTTTGGGAGTATTTAGCATTAACGGAAACTCAAAATCTTTCAAAGGGCAACAACTAATATAAAGAGTCGTCGACTCTCTTTGGACCATATTTAACAAAGTTGCGTCTCATGACAATGAACATTTTTCTCATTACATGTTTTCAGCCATCTATTACGGTTTACGAGTTGAAGCGATAACAAGGCTTAAGGTCATCCGTGACCTTGACCGTTGACCTTGACATTTTTAGATGGCCATATATGACTTATGAACAATGGTGAAGGTTTCAAGTCTCTACGACTTATCGTTTGGGAGTATTAAGCATTAACGGAAACTCAAAATCTTTCAAACGGCAATAACTCATATAAAGAGTCGTGGAATCTTTTCGGACCAATTGTAACAAAGTTGTGTCTCGTGAAGATGAACATTTTTCTCATTACATTTAATCAGCTATCTATTACGGTTTCTGAGTTTATCCGATAACAAAGTCAAAGGTCATGGTCAAAGGTCACCGATGACCTTCAACCTGGTACTCAAATTGAAGGTCTTTTCATACTGATCATTTTAAATATATATGTGTACTATAATATCTGTAAGCGTTTAAAAGTTATTCGCAAAAAACAATTTACCGAAACGCGTCAAGGGCTATAACTCAAAAACGGTTCACCGCAGAGTTTTCGCTCCAATGTATCAAATGCAGATCTCAATGAGAGGAGTATTTTTGCAATATAATGTTTTCAGAAATTTTTTATCGTTTCCAAGATATCGCGATAACAAAATTTCAAATGGCGGCCATTTTGAAAATGGGCCCGAAAAAAAAATTCTGACTCAAGATTTGTAATCAGGACCATGAAAGCTACCTGAAAACCAAATTTGGTGGAAATCCGATAACTTTGAGACATTTGCATATTAAGGGGTCAAAAACGCGTCACCGGGGTCGTGACCAAAAAAAATGTTTTGCATGATAAATCATCGATACGATATAACAAACATTTTCCCCCATTCAGATTTTTGATATCGGTTACGGTTTCGGAGTTGACCTGATAACAAGGGTTTTCGGTGTTGGGGAGATAACTCCGTTACTAAAAATAGAATTATCTCGTGCCCTCAGATCTGGAATCCCGGTTTGGTCTATGTCTTATGTACCAAGTATCAAAATATTATGTCGCGTAGTTTTTTGTCATTCGCGGCGGAAATAATAATAATAATAATAATAATTAAAAGACAATTGTTCAGAGAACAATTGCAAGGTCTTTCCCAGTCAATGTTGTGTTTAGTGTTATGTTTTGTCATGTCACATGTTTAAAATCATCTTGATGAGATGCACATTGTCTCCAATATATTAGAGTAGCCATTTCCAATCGGTTTAAAGATTTTACGATAAAAAAACGTAAAATTTGGCTATGACCTTGACCGATGACCTTGATGACCTTTGACCTTGGGATCAAATTGAAGGTCTCTTCTTACTGATTAATTTGATATGTTACATGACCATACTATCTGTAAAGGTTTAAAAGTTATACGCAAAAAACCCATTTCTGAAACGTGCCAAGGGCAATAACTCTTCAGGGAATCATCGGAGAGCTTCGGTTTAAATGAGACAAATGTAGCCCTTGCCATGATGAACATTTTTGCTGATATACTTTTTCAGCCATCTATTACGGTTTCCGAGTTTATCTGATAACAAGGTCAAAGGTCAAGGTCAAAGGTCACCGATGACCTTCAACCTGGTACTCAAATTGAAGGTCTTTTCATGCTGATCACTTTAAACATATATGTTTACTATATTTTCTGTAAGCGTTTAAAAGTTATTCGCAAAAAAACGATTTACCAAAACGCGTCAAGGGCTATAACTCAAAAACCGTTCGTCGCACTGTTTTCTTTCTGTTGAATTAAATGTAGATCTCAATGAGTGGAACATTTTTGCAATATAATGTTTTCACAAATTTTTTGTCGTTTCCGAGATATCGCGATAACAAATTTTCAAATGGCGGACGAAAAATTTTTTTGCCCCCAGATTTGTAATCAGGGTTATTAAAGCTACCTGGATGCCAAATGTCATTAAATTCCGATAACTTTGAGAAATCGACAAAATTAGGGGTCAAAAACGCGTAACCGGGGTCGCGACCCCCAAAATTTTTTTTGCATGATAAATCATCCTGAGGTTGAATGAAACATTTTCCCCCATTCAGAATTTTGATATCGGTTACGGTTTCTGAGTTTACCTGATAACAAGAAAAGCAGGGGGCGGGGAGATAACTCTGTTACTAAAAATAGATTTCGTCCGGGCCCTGGTTTCGGAAGAGAATTTCCAATTTCCAGTTACTTCGCGAAGTTTCGAAATGATACGTCAAAAGGTTTTCCGTACAGAGACCTTACGGAAGAAGAAGAATAATAATCAGAAGAATTACTATAAGGTCTTTCCGACTGGAGTCGGGAAAGACCTTAATAATAATCAGAAGAATTACTATAAGGTCTTTCCGACTGGAGTCGGGAAAGACCTTAATAATAATAATAATAATAATCAGAAGAATTACTATAAGGTCTTTCCGACTGGAGTCGGGAAAGACCTTAATAATAATCAGACGAAATACAGTAAGGTCTTCCCGAAGGTTCTGGAAAGACCTTAATAATTCAGCAGGTTTTCGAAAATAAAACCTTTTAGTATTAAGAAAGTTTTGTTGATTAACGGTATATTCCCGTGTAACACAAAACTTATAGATAATTCGAAAAATGCAATTATAACACTGAAATGAAGATACGACTAAATGGCATCATCAGTTTTGCAATTAAAATTTCAAGTATAATCCTTTTAATAAGATATTCTGAAAAAAATTGTTTCAGGTGCACAGTGGAAAAGTGTAGGAGGAGTTCTGATTCCTTAATCCCAGAAAATAACCTACAATAATGAGATTTCAGGTCTTGTTTGTCACCGGAAAAGTTCTTCCATTATATCAAAAAAAATACACATAAAATAACAGTAAATATTAATATATACCTGTTGAGCTATGTGTACACGATTGTTTAATCTATTTTGTAGCCCTCCGAGTCGTTTTTCGTCAAGATCAAATCTTACTAAAACCATTGTCAGATATGACGAAGGAGGGATATCAGCATTAATATATTCAATAGGTCAGAAATACAGTCTCATACTGTAACACCTTTTGATATCTAAGGTTCGAGGTTGACTTCAATTACTCAATAGTTCATATTTTTCGAAAGTACCGTATTCTTAAATTCCAAAGAAAATATTTTTTGTCATGAACAGCCATAGAAAGTTATATTTTATTTAAAAGGTTTTGCAGCTTGTGTATGTATGTGTTCATAAAAAATTAATTTTATCATTTATGTAGGTGTAATAAAGGCCAACTCTGATTCTTTTTAAACATATATAATATTTATTGCAATATATTAGTAGCGATCAAAAGATACTAAAGTATTGTGAATATAATTCCAATTATTTTCCTGTTTAATATTGATTCCTTTAACATACACTTTTAGAATTTGAATCATGAAAAAAAATCTCTTAAATTAAAAAAAGCGAGATAACTCGAGCCTTACGTTTGTTAAGTTGGTTAAGTTAAAGTACGTTAAGTAAAGTAGCTTATCCGGACGTCTCTAATGTGAAATAAAGGGACAAACGACGAACGACTATCGCACATATCGTTTGCATCGTTCGTGTTTGAAACAAACATGATAAACGACTACACGCATTGTCGTTTGTATCGTTTGTGTTAGAAACAAATTACAAACTGTATTTTTTCCTGTCAAATCTATTATTTATACCCTCGAATGTTCGAATTATTATAGTAGAACTAATCTACCCTGATGAAAATCAAAAATAATATCACGAGTGCCGAGCAACAAAGAAGAATTAAACGAGATCCATAACTTGTTTTCAAACTAGTTTAATACATGACGTTGTTCGACACAAGTGACATAATTCTTTGATATTCATAAATGCCGATTAGATATACTTATTGTTATATAAATTGTATAGGAATTACATATTTCTTCAAGTTCAATGGATCGGATGCTTACAGGGACAATAATGTGACTTCATTTCTGATTTATTTAACTTGGTAAACTCTGTAAATCATACTGCTAAAATGTAGATAGTTGACAGAGGGGCAGCTTACTATCATTTCATCTCCTAAACCGTTGTTTTTTTATGTGTGATATGTGTGATATTCAATACAAAAAACCTAGGCCAGGAACAAATTCCATCAGATAGAAGAAATAGAAGAGTAAAATTCTTGATTTCGTTAACTGTAGATAAATCAGAAGCGAGTTGCAAGACCATAATATTGAACTTGACATTCCAACTCATATTGTTCAATTTGTCAATTTGAAGCATTTTTTTTTTAATTGTGTTTTAATCAATCGTTTGGACGTGTTATTAGGACTTTATTGACGATTCATTTATAATCATTTTACCATTTTCGTTTTCACCTTGTAAGGATTCCTTTTTCCTTTTCTTCTCCACAACCGAGTATGAAACAGTTTTGCCAATACTTAAATTTTGTCTTCTATCAATGGAGGAATATACTCGATCGTCAGAATCTGGTCTACCTGCTTGCACTGCAGCATTATTTTGTAGTCCATAAACATCATTATCCAAGCCTCGAATACCATCTAAGAAAAATTGCCAACTCTTATATATAACAAACAAAATGAAAATGCTTTAACATATATTATACTATATATGTAAAATTTTAGCGAAAATAATAAGTTAATAGTCAGACTTGTCTGACATGAAAATTTAACTTGCGTGTTTTTGAAATTTACTGTTCTCATCAAAATTCCAACCCCCAAAATACTGATACTTTTTTTACGTGTACGGCACTCTGTCGATGTCCTTTGTACTGGATTTGGCCTCCTATTTCGGTATTTTTGGTAACGAGTACTTCTTTGGTGACTACTTTTGGATTATGGCTTTTCGAATTATTTGATTCTTATGCTGCAGATTAAAGGTTACTCCTCGTAACACTTGAACAGCATAACTGTTTGCTATGCAAGTTAGGTATTTTTGTATCTTAACATACCAATTTAATTGGTATATTTACAATAACTTTTAAGTCATCACTGCCGACGTTTCATCGAATCGAGATCTTGTGGGACGCTTTTGGATATCTGCTTGTAAAGTGGCAACATATGTTTGCCTTTAACAGGTTGGGAATAATCACAATTGGGATAATACATCCCAATTGGGATATCTTATCCCAGTTGGGATAAATCGGTATATCTCAATTGGGATGATTGGTTAGTTTTTTATGGATTATTTTTGCATATTTAATGGCGAGTAATGAAACACAAAGCACGATAAACTCCGAGACTTCTACTGCCGTTTTGTCAGTAATTAAATGACATATTGTTGACTTCTAAATGAAGCATTTTACAAGCAGAGATATTTTAACAACCTTAAAAAACATACATTTAATTTTCTCAAATTTCAAATAATCACTGATAAATGGTTAAATGAAAGAGGGGAATGTGTGAAAATGTATTGAAATAGCGTTACAGTTTGGATTTTTAAAAATGATCAAAGATATTGTTGTTTCAAACACTATGGTAAAAGCACTAATTTCATAGCATATTTTTCGTGGTCAAAGGGAGGAAACCTTTAAAGAAATCAAAACTCATGTTTTTATGACTTTTTCTCCACACTTCATTTATTTGATAGCCAAAAAGTATCTTGCTTAAACTTTCACAATGTATTTTTTACGGATATACATATAATTTTCTTTGGAGAAAGCAGCAGATAATAATTGTAAACCCTTTAAAGCTTAAGTAATCCCTCCATCAAAGCGACTGATTGTTTTCCGATATAAATCGGTCAGCGGAAGAATTGCAAAATTCTGAAGACATCAGAATTATACTGTAAGAAAGCTCCAACCGTATACATTTATCATTTTCATGGATGATGATGCGCCATTTAACCTGTAAACTGTAATTTACAAATATATAACTAGTCATTATCCCAATTGGGATATAACCACTTATCCCAATCGGATATATTATCCCAATTGGGATTATTCCCAAACTGTTTAACAGCTTTAGTCTACTTTGGCCCACTAGACTTTACTACTGGAATCTACATGTTCCACATGGTGGGTGTCTTGTAACAAGCATTGAATGCTTGCTCTACAGATGAACTTGATCTCCCCCATGATCTTAAAATTGAGTCCATTTTGTTCATCTGTATGTGTGTCTTTATTTGTTTCTTTTCTGAGTCGTATTGCGTGATTTGTTTGTTTCTTTCATGTTAAAAATAGTGCCATTGCAGCTGATTATAACAACAATTACTGTGAAAGTATTTTTGTTTGTTGGGGTTCCAATTTTCGTGAATTTCGTGGTTCCCTTAAACCACGAAATTAAGTTCCAAAACGAAATACATTTATTTCGTAGGGTATTAATGCATTGAAAACAAAACCGTTAATACCAACGAAAAAGTGATAATATAAAATGATTATAAAAAAACTCGAAAATTGATGTCCACGAATAAGAGTACTTCCACACTTTATACAATTTGGCTTTCCTTTTTAGATACTATTGGTAATTTGTTCTCTATCAGCTTTAACACATATTTTGGTTTATGGATTTCCAAATGTTTTGATTTGATCTGCACTGAAGAGACATAAGTTGTCGAAATGTTCATATACAGAAAACAAATTCACAGTAACTTCGGTATTTTGCTGTCTGTTAATATATTTTGTTTCAAATTGGAGGGGGTCATTTTTATTTTGAACACACTTCAATGATACGCTTCTATAACATGTATAAGCAATGAAATCTATTTCTAAGCTTGTGGCAGTCAGTATACTCTGTCAGTTACGGAAATGTTGTTACTGCATCCGCAATACGTTCATGAAACGATACATATGTACAGTGTAAAAATATAAATATGTTGTGCACTGGCCACAAATTAACTATGGAACAAAATAAAATGGTATAGTTGGCCACTATTAAAAGGTAAAAAACACAAAATGTACAAATTAAAAAACACATAAAAATTACAAAAATGGAAAGAGAGGGAGGGAAAACAATTTTATCATTTTTATGTGTTTTTTAATTTGTACATTTTGTGTTTTTTACCTTTTAATCGTTGCCAACTTTACCATATGTACAGTGGCTTCTTCTAATAATATTAGTCAACAGGGTTTAGGAATAAGTTAGCTTGACGGCTGTTTGTTTTTCATTTTTTTTTTTTTTCGATAACAGGAAATTTATATTCGCGACATTATTTTTACTTTCCGCATAACAGACATATCTTTAGTTGTTTTCGGTCGCCATTATCGTTAATCCTATGCTTGCATTCGACAGCTCTTGAATCTTGAAGACAGATATGTCGATGATGTAGGTCAAGCCCATCTCTATATTTAAGACTATTAATTTTATCAATTAATGAAAGGAAGCATTATAGATATGTGTGCTTTTTCATTATATCCGCACTTTCGAAGAAAGTTTGGAGATATTTTTATACCATCCTTCTGTCTGTCCGTCCGTCAAACTTTTCTTGTAACTCAAACTCTTCCTACATTTATTGATTTAGGGATTTAATTTTGTTGTAGAATTGTTGAAAATAGTTCGTTGAATCGCAATAAGCTTTCAGATTTTCTGTCTTATCTTGGTGCAAAGCAAAGGCCTCAAGCTGTTGATTTTAACAAATGACCAAAGATGTGGATTTTGACACATTTGGCATGTGGCACAAACACTTCTTACACTTTAGGAATTAACTCCTTGTGCAGAATTATTGAAAATAGTCTGTAGATTTGCAATAAGCTTTGGGAATTTCGATTCCGGGTCCAACTTTTGGTAAATGTCCTGAAAATGTCAAAGACTTATATTTTTTTTTAAATTAGGGCATATATTCATTTACATGTGTATCTTAGCAAGTATTTGGAAGAAAGCGAGATTTTGAGTAATAAGAATTATAAAATGCGATTCCAAGTTTGGTAAATTTCCTAAAAGTCTAAAAGATCACTTGTTTTTTTGAAATTCTACTTAACAACCACACTTCTAGAATTAGTTTAAATTCGGACAAACATTTTCAACAATTGGATTTCAAAAATATTTGATTCCAATTTTGGTATATTTCCTAAAAGACTACTTTTTGGAATTCTACCTAGCAACCATACTGAAATAATTTGTGTAGATTAGGACATTTTTTTATAAATTAAATGGAATTCAAAAATATTTTATTCCAATCTTGGTATATTTCCTGAAATCTCAAAGAACACTTATTTATGTAATTCTACCTAGCAACCATACTTAAATAGTTCCTTTAATTTAGGACAAACATTGTCATCCACTGAATTTGAAAAAAATATTTGATTACGGTATGTGTATATTTCTTGAAAGTTTCAAAGACCATATATCCTTGAATTCTTTTTGTAACAATAACGACTATCGGTAGTTTGATTTAATAAATATTGAGAAAAATATCTCCAGGGGGTAAAACAACTGTTTTCTGTGTCAAACAGGGAGTGCGGGAATAGCTGTCGTTCCGACAATCTCTAGTTTTTGCGATTTCTTTTGCTTAAGGGTGCTTTTGTTTTACTTTCACAAAATAATATTATTATCAAACACATTACCTTCACCACTGCAGCTTGTCAAATTCAGTCGACGAACAAAGCTGAAACATTCAATAAATGTGATTCATTTTCAAAAATGCTTCAACGGAATTATACGACAAAATGTAATTAAAATGGGCCAAAAACAATAACAATTTCTACTTGAACTTTGTAAAATCCTATGATATAAATAAAGTTAAAAGTTATCCAATAAATGTGTGTTCCATTGATTAAGTACACAACTACATTTTGGTTTTTAATGATTAACTACATTTTATGTATGTTTAGATATTTTCTAGCCGAGTATTTTTATCGAAGAGGAAGTGACAGGATATTAAACAAAAAGTTTTTGTTATTTTTCATTCCAAAACAATGCCATTAAGCAACGCCATTACAGACATTTATGCATACGAGTTAAAAACATTAACTTCATTAAAGGTAGATTATTAAAGGCAGTATCACCCCAGTTGGCACTCCATGGCGAGTGGGGAGGAAGGGAGTGACCTTGATATAATTTTTGTCAAGAATACCGCTTAAGTGCACGCTAGGGGCATTCTTGATCTCGCTTGAGGCCTTCTTGATCTCGCTTGAGGGGGTGAATATTGTTCACCTCTAGTTGAACACCTTCAGGCGACATCAAGTTGTAGACAGGAATAAAAGCCCTGTCCTTGATAAACTGGAGTTTTCTATGTATCGTGTGCGTTTTTGTCACATGTACATTCACTACATATCCTTTCATTTTTCCTATTGGTTGTGTCTGCTGAGATTGTCTGTTTCTAAAATTTGTCCTTAAAAATCTGTACTTCATCACTACTGTAGATTGCTTAAATATGGAGTCATCTTAATTTTTGTTTTCAATCTGTTTACTTGTGCTGCACTTGTACTTCAAATTTTCACCCAATTTTGCCAAACTGAGCTACATGTAGATAATAAATGTTTTAAAATTTCTGTGATTATATATCATTTTGTTTTGAACATTCCAAAATTGCAATCATCATTAGTCTATTATAATAATTATTAATGAAAATTGTCCTTGGGGTTTACCTAGTGCATACATGAAACTATTTAGGACATTTGTAATTTCCTTGTCATGAGCAACTTACAAATCGAAAAGCGTTTAATTTGATGAATTAAATTAAAGCACAAATGTCAATTAAGCTGAATAATCAAGTTCTTCATTGAAATGATAACAATTCTGCATTTATATTTTACCTTTTCAACCAATTTTATATTTATTAAACATAAAATGTACTAACAAATTACATACTAGGAAAAAAAAGGGAAACGGGGAATGTGTCAAAGAGACAACGACCCAAAGGGGAGTAATAACAACTCAAAGCCACCATAAGATCTTCAATGAACGGTGAGGAAACCGCACACCCAACGGTAGGTCGGAGTTGGCCCCTAAATAAAGAGTAATCAAGTTCAGCGAAATAAACATCATCCTAGACTCCCATAGACATAAAGTGAACTAACTAGAAAACAGACAAGACACACAATGGCTTAGTATAGGAATATGAAATATGTAAACGTGTTTATTGTATTTTTAATGACAATTTAAAATTAAAAGAAAAGCGTGCAAAGCAAAAACAGATATGTTTCAGAAAAAGTCAACTTTTGCCTTTGTAAGTATTGTAGTATATTTGAAGACATAAAGATCAACATGCAAGCAGAACTATGATTCAGTTTTTGTCATACCTTACAATGCGTCTGCCAATTCTGTTATCTGCAAAGGGTTATCGATCATGTTTCATAAATAAATGAGTACAAATAAAACCTTGCCAACTTAAAACAAACTGAAGCATTTCGTGATATTTTCAAATTCTTGTAAACTTTTACTATGCTATTACAGTTTTTTTGTAATTGTATTATTTTTCAGAACAATAAATGCACATACAACACAGCTCACAGATCATTACATGTACAACACATATAATAAACACCAAATAAAAAGTTACATACATGAAATGGATAGTGACAATAGATATTATTTAAACAAACTTTTCCACAAACAAAAAGAAAATTGTACAATATTAATAATAAATTATGTACTTACCACTGATTACTGCCTCCAAAAATTTCCATTTTTCTTAGTTAAAACTCTTTGTGTAGGGGTCATATAGTATGTTGCTAATTTTTCAATAGCAACAGTAAATTTTAAAAGGCCAAGCCCCCTCGAAAAGGAAGATCCGTACCCTTGCATCTGCACATATAAATATAAATATACAGTTACTACCGGACACTGCCACATTGGAAGGGGATATTAGGCGCGCCATATAACCGGGTTAACCATTCATTTCTTTTGAAATGTCTGTACCAAGTCAGGACCATTGAAGTCTACAATTTTCCGGTGAATTTACACCTGCTTAGTCCTGTAGCCTCTTGAACTTTGGCCTTTTACGGTTCTCTTCCGTAATTTTGTAATAACCTCAATCAATATATACTATAGTTAGTGCACTTAGGTCACTATTTGGATAAGGGTTGTTGTAAAATGACATGTACCATAACAAATTTTATGTAATAGTTAACGTATGTTTCAGAGAAATTAATTGAATTGAAGTGCTTCGTAAGAAAAGGGGTGGTCAAGATTTTAATCACACCTTTTCTCACGAAGCACTTTAATTAAATTAATTACTCTTAAACATATTTTAACTAACATAAAGACCTCGAATATAAAAAATACAACCGAATATGAAAAATAAAAAAAAAGTATATATCTTAAACTAAATGCTGACATCCCGCAATTGAAATAGAATCTTCTATTCATGTTTATTTAAATCAATTTATTTATGCTTCATCAAACAACGGCAGTATAATACCGAAGGAACAAAGGAGTGAAATTTACAAAAATCGAAGTCCAAAGACAGGGCCAAAACGAGAACACCGAAAATAATGACGTTACACAAAAAACAATGACGTTAGACAGATACAAAGCACAGAAACAGAAATTTAGTTTTTGTTCTTCATACGAAAAAGTTTCCTTTTATATTGATCTTGTTGCATTTATCAGATAAATACAGATTAGATTGTATTTTAAAATTACCTGAGTTATCGATCTGTTGTCACTTAAAATATATTTTCTTACATATGTTAGCGGTAGCCGCTGCGAATTATAACAGCCGTTTGATTACAATGATATTACAGAAATGTAGCGCAGGTAGGGAAATTTTTCCCACATGAAACTTAAACTTCATCTAATAAACAAAAGTTCAAAGTTAAGCATACGACAAATGAATGAAAATGCATACAAATTAATGAGGTAAATAATTCGGGGTAAGTAAGTAATTTGAGGTAAATTATCAGTTAAGGTGTTTCGAAATCGAGAGAATCAAAGGAAAGACAAAAGAGAGATGGAATAGTCCAAGGCATTTACAAGAATTAAAGTGTCTTGAATAACAAAAGAAATGCTCATAACAGGTCCTTTAGTCCGTTTTGTAAAAAAAAACTAAGAAAAAGCAAAAGCGCTCTGAAAAATAAGGCGTCTTTTGTATTATATGCAACCCCTCATTTTCTTATCATTTTCATTTCGACAGACATAGAGAGGATGTTTACTGCAACGAATATTTTATTGTTCGTCTGCAACTTAGATAAGTCTTTTTTTCTGTATCAACTATGAGACAGAGAAACTTTTTTCCTTGAAAAGCGAGTTTTTCCTCTCATATTTAAAATATTGTGTAGGCTGAACGTAAACTGTATGTATTTGCCATATTAAGTTCTGTACTATTTCTGAAATACTTAGAGCCTCGTTTAGCCGGATGACTTGAGTAAAATCATAATACTCTAGACTGCATGACATAAATGCATTAAAAGCCTTTATTAAAACAGAGCCAGGAAATAAACAAAACCTGTATATATATGATGTAATCCCATTCATATTTGCTGCTCATGAAAAATATAAAAACGTGTAAGAGCACAGTTTACCCCATACATTTGACTGCTTCGCTATTTTCACAATCAATAGAAGGCGTACAATTTCTAAGCCAACTTTTTTGTTTGTTCATTTAAAATTTCTAAATAATAATAAAAATATATTATCTTAAGGCCTTGTTTTTCAGTCTGTTAAAATCGTTTATACACACCTTTAATAAATCGGTATGATAAGACTACAAGGAGTATAAAAGTCAGCACCACCAGCAGAATAAGAATTATGTATCCAGTTGACTGTGGTTTGTTTTCTTCTGTAATATAAAACAAATATGTCGTTGATACTTATATATATAATGTAGCTTTGCTGTAGATACAGAATCAAATTTGAAATATATATATAATGTTGAAATGGCCATCTTGAGAAATTAAATTTACAGTTGTTTTGCTTTTATTTCCTTTGTTAAATTTAAAATTTTACTTAAGAATATTGGATTTACACTAGATAAATGGCTACTTTCAAATGATTTTGTTTTCTTTCTTGATAATCATGAAAAAAGGCACTTTACCGGTTTATTCAATGTTGTTGGTAATTCTGCATCACTGGGCTCAATATATAATGGATGTGGCGTTGTTCGACAATTAGCAAATAATTCCGCTCAAACCGGTGCTAAAGGTTGCCTGTTGTCTTGAACTTACAATGAGGTATGAACATAGCTCATTGTTTAAGGCCTTATGATGACTTCAAGATGAAGGGCAACAATAAAAGCGTTGATTCATTGCTTGGTTCAAGCATGTATCTTTAGAGACTTTGTCTCCATATTCTTTAAGTTTGTTTATTTAATACTGGAGTTTGTCTTTTTGTAGTGTAGATTCCGCAAGAAAGAAACTTTGTCTCGTGTGCATTAAATATATATCCTGTCATGTTTTGTTCAAAAGCATGGATTTTTTGCCACATACGTATTTTAATACAGAACGTAAATATAAAATAATCTAAAATACTGAATTTTCCTACAGAAATGTTGTTAATTCCATGAAATTGTATGCAAATTCTCAATATTGGAAATGAGAGTGAATATATCACATGTATGCTAAAATGACATTTCCATCATTGTTTGAGTGAGCAACAACTTGTATATATATATGATAATCAAAAGCCGATATCTTGTCTTTCAGAACTCCGAAAACAAACAGAAAATGACTGCTACCTAGAGGACACTATGTTTATACACTTAAACGACAATGTTAGTTTGGTCTCGGTATAATCGTTATTCCAAGTACTGATAACAAATACATGTAATGAGGTTACCGTAAATTTAGTTTCTGAATACGGCCATTTCGACATCTATGTCCCTTCAGTGCAAGAAAAATCTACACATTTGGAAGACCATGAACTCATAGAGGTTTAAATACAGATCGAGTACAAATAAACAAATTTAGTATAAATGGAAAGCCTAAATCAGCTAAGGACAGAGCTTTGCTTGAGGGAAATACTCATAGTTTTCACAAAAAAATTACCAAAATTTTCATATTACAAGTCTTCAAATAAAATCGGTATAAGATTCGGTATAGATTCGGGTATACTTTTACCTGCTTTCCTGGTATTGATTCGGGTAGGACTTTTATTTTTTTTGCAATTGCACATCCCCGTCAAAATTTTACCAAGTACATGTACACCCNAACCACATAGCTTTATTCAGGTGAATCAAATGTGTAAAATATCAAAACATAATAGAAGAAATACTGGTTTTCACAGGTAAAAAAAAACAAAAAAACAAAAAAAAAAAAACCAAAAAAAACATGAAAGACCCCAATTTCTCCCTTTTTTAGAAACACGTTGTGGTTATTTTTGTAGCGCCTGGGACACAAATTTCATAGCAGGTGTTTTAAGTTGGTCAAATAATCGAAGACTGGTTTTAAATACTTTGACGGTAATGTCAAATGAAACATATCACTTTTCATCCATTTTACCTTTTACAATGCAAAAAGTATGAGCAATATCTTGTATTTGTAAGGACTTGTCGTTTTGAGATTAAGCTCGACTTTTGTTTTCAAAACACGTGCTCAAATGACATAACATGATAGTGTTTATTGACCGATCAGCAACTTATTTTACACAGATAATCATTACGGCGTACTTTACAAATTATATTCATTTTCCAAAAAATGTCACCGAACAGAAAGGCAACAGAATGACCTAAGAAAAGAACTGTTTGGTTACAATAAACCTTCCCAACCAACGACCTAAAGCGAAAATGCCAGTGAAGATACTAAAGACCATGATTGGATTAAATTTTTACAGTGACAGTGTTTTTTGACCGATCAACAACTTATTTTACACAGATAATCATTACAGCTTGTCCTTGTCTTCTTATAAACTTTTAGTTTCTTAATATTCGGGTTATTGGATGCAGTTTGTTTCCATTGATTTATTCACTTTTTTCCTCCTTGGGGCCATTTAGGGCTTGCCATATGGTGTGAGGTTCCTCACTGTATTGAACACCGTACGGTTACCCCTAGATGCCTTGTTTTGGGTCGTTTAAACATGGAGATGGGATGTTGTCTCCTTGACATTAACCCGATTTCTTTTCTTTTTCAAACGTATATGAACATAGAAGAACGGATATAATTTATTTTCTTAAGTTCTGCGTTCTTTTGCGTTATATGGTGTAGTGTAAGAGGGGCTTTATAAAGATCTTAAACAAGCAGCTGAAGAATCTTTTGCCAATATATTTTCCTCTTACCTGCTGAGAGTTTTAATACAGTGCCATATTTAAAGAGATTTATAACTGTACTGATTTTAATTGTGATTGTCAGTACATATAATGGTCTTTATAATGGGCCATTTTAATCTTTCGTTTATATTAAACTTGGGTCTTGGGTCTTGACTCCAAGTTTCTGGAGTTTTTTATGTAGAAAAAAAAATCTATGTTTAACAAAAACAGTGTATTTTTATTCTTTTATTTTTATTTTGTAATTTACAGAATTGTCGCAATAAATTTAGAAATATTTGAGGCCAAATACTTTTGGGGCCTCGACTTATCGATACAAAATGAGAACTGTTAATAGAGTTGTCTCGCTTCAACTTTCACTATGTGCCTGTTTTTTTTTTTTTTTTTTTTTTTTTTTTTTTTTTGTAATTTCAATGTCAATGTCGAACAAATATTTACCATCAAATTTAAGATGCACATGGAAGGAGAAATTGCTGGATCCAAAAGAATTCGTCACTTCCACAGTATACAACTGAAGATCATTCAATGCTGTTACATAAATAGGTATAACGTATCCTTTGACAAATACATTCTTTCCATAAATCGTATCATTTACTTTTGTTATATTAAAGTTATGACTTTCAATCATATCCAAGGTAAAGTTTGGTTTGTATACCACAATTTTCGTCATAACGGGGACACTGACTACATACATGTTGATTTTAACATCCTGACCATACGATCCATATATCAAGGCCACGTTTGCTGTCGTGAAATACGGTTTACCTACAATTTCAAACCTTTATTTGCAATAAGAGTTCTTAAACACTACGATGAAAGTGCGAAACGGGAAAAGGTGGACTTGCATTCTCAGTTAAGGTTACTTCCATTCTAAGTTTTTGATCTTCTGATATATCTGGATTTTTCTTAATTAAAACGATATTTTTACATCATTCAAGCGTAAGATATAATTGTCTTAATACTTCTTGTTTAAGACACTTTCTGTATCTTAATTTTTAACCATAATGAAATCGACAAACAGTGTGTCTTTGGGTCAGTTATTCGACATAAACGTTATTTCAAGAACAACAACACAATCAACAGTTTACATTCTTAGCTAGTGCCGGTACCAAGTCCGGCTGTCCCGAGTTCCTATTGTTTTCTAAGTTTGTCTCTTGTCTTATTCGTGTTTTTCTTGTGTAGTTCCGTGACAGATTATGGCATGTAATTATAATTTTCAGCCATTGTAGGTGTTTTCTGTTATCCATTTTTTACATGAAAATATTTCGTGCAGTTTAAGCCATTTTTGCACAAATCAAATCCAACAGATAAAAGATATATACTGAAACAAACGAAGGCGGTCAATAACTTCATCGTTATACATGTATTTATCTCGTGTACTCAGATGCTTAAAAGTGAAATATTCTAGCATGTATGCAACAGTTTTTTTTTTTGTGTACTAATGCTGTATTAATTATTTCCATTATGTAATTTCTGGGATTTCATTTTCACTCTACCATTCTGTCAAATTAAGAACTTTGGAAAAGTGTTTCATACGTACATTATATTAACCAATTCCAATATAAATTTACAATTCCAATGAGTGCACCACTTTTGAGAATACCCAAGCAGTCTGAATCACCAAAATACGGAATCGCAAAGCATTTAACAAAATCAAATTTGTAACTATCTACCTTATCATGATTTAACACAGCAGCAATAAAAAACATGGAAATTTCAAAATCCCAATAGAAAATATAGTTTCTCATTGGATTTCACTATTTTCCATTGGATTTTGAAATATTCTCGTTGGATTACAATTTTCCAATGGGAATATTTCCCGTGGGGGTAATTCAAAATCCCATGGGAAATAGTGAAATGCATTTCCTCACAAGATTATCAAATTCTCATGCCTTTTAAATTGCAAATGCGTATAAGTGAGCTAACATATCAACTAACTATTTTGATTTTCGCAAATCTCATGAAAATTTTCACAAGATTTGCAATCACTTCAATTGCACATTTCAATTTGAATTTGTTTAAAAAAGAATAGAAAAACATTAATTTCTTTACTTTCTGATTTCTTTAATTAAGTTTTTGGCACACATAGATACTCTAACAATATATAATACAGTGAGACTGGAAATGATCCATTAAAAACTGTATACGTTTTATTCTTGGGAAAATACTTGTTCTAGGTTTCAAAAACGTATGAAAAAAAATCAATCTTACAACTACATCAAACTCACTTTTATGTGACTGACTTATAATGTGACTTCTCTAATTTCTAGCAAATTTAACCAACGCCTGACCGATCTGATAAAAATATTTCTCGTCTCTAGTGAGAGAACAACTGGTGTGAAATTTCCCGCCAAATCTATTCGGAATATAATCATCGGTGTTTTACATTATGTCATTAGAGAAACATTTTCTACAACTTAAACACGTTAATTATGAAATTTCTCTCATCTTGTTAAATACAATTTTCAAATGTTTAAAAACTCGGCAAGACTCGTTTTTAAACATTTGCAAAATTTATTTAAGGTAGTTGGGGTGTCTAAAACTGAGCATCTTTTTTGCGCATCTAAGCAAAAACTCAATAAGTCAATGAGAATGTTGTCTAAATGATTTTGCATGTCTTAAATACAATAATTTAGATAAAAATGAACAATAAGTATCAGGTTGGTTCAAACAATATTACATATTTGCCAAAAATTCAAAAAAGTATTATCAAAGGGAGATAATTCTTTAGTGAAATACCATGGAATAGGCCAAATTTTCTAAGGTTGTTGAAAAAAATAAGGTAGTTGATCCCAATTCTTTTTTAAATTTTGTCAAAATATTTTAACAAAACATATTTAATATAATTTTTCTAATAAATGTGGGGTTTTTTATTTTGGGGTCCGAAATTACTTTAATTAAGTTATCTCCCCTTTCTTGAAAAGCTAACAAATTCTTCATGTTTCATGAAATAACTTTTTCAAAAGGTCCGTGAGATATCTTTTTTTATGCTTTTAAATAAAAGTTCTATATCGTACCAATAAATAAACAAAGTTTGGAAAAAAATGTATGTCTGCTTATAGAAAAAATATGCCCTTGAATTGTGTTATTGGGCTTTCTCCCATATAATTCTATTGTAAATATATTACGAAAACACCAAATTTGACCAATCTTTAGAACTCTGTATCTTTTCTAACATATCCGTGACCCCCATTTTTTTTGCATATTTTTATAGCATATCACTCAAAGTTCCATTGTACAAATTTTAAAAAAGTTCTTATGTCAGAAACCAAGAGACCCCAACTACCTTGACTCAAATGAGAAATTTCATAATCAACTTGGTTCTCGTTGTAGAAACTATATTTCCCGTCAAATGATTTGAGATCAGTTTCAATGATTCAAAATAGTGTAATTCTTTGTATTTATAAGTTGTAGCAATTGGCAGTAATAGAGAAATCTAAAAATGAGGCCGGTCTATCAATCACAAACTCGAAAGAATGGAAATGATTCATTAGAAAAACATAAAACTGCATTCCCAAATATTTGATTCGTGTAACATTTTCAAAATACGAATCTAAATTTGTATTCCATATTTAAAAAGCTGTTACTTTCTTGGATACCATGTTCAACTGTTTTGTGAACACACAAGAAAATTATGATAATTCTTGGGAGTACAATAACCAACTATAGCATAATTCAGAGTCACCTTTAGACCACTACACAATGAACTATAGCATATACATCTCATTTTTATGCATCAATCTTTCATTACGATCTTCGTTATTATTAACATTTATTTACATTATTGTACTAGTCTCTTTTTCACTTTAGCCGTTAGGTCGTTATTAGCGAACAAAATATAGTGTTTTATGTCCAATAGTCCTGTTATTAAAATTCATCATAGTAAACTTTTGCTACTGTTTACTTTGCATGCAAGAAAACTAGTCCTCGTGCAAGTAAATTTTCGCTCTACAAACAAAACCCTATCGCATTTACGGGATTTTCAGCTGTAACGGTATGATCTGATGATGCGGCTTGACAATGATGTACATGGGGTGCTAAATGTGAAAGACATATTTTGTAGAAGGAACAGATGTTTTGATAATGAAATTATTCCCTAAAATCATAGGTAACTTAAATGTCTCTAAAATATGTCAAATTTTTAATTATTCTTCTGTAAAGGTGTTCCCATAATACATCTGAAGCAAGAAAGTCAATTTCGCTGCGAATGCAAGTCAAACGTTTTTCCCTTTCGCACTTTCATGATGGTGATAAAATTAACATTTTATACCAGGAACAATAATCGTTACAGTATCAAATTATGTTTTTGTTTGATATTGTAAATAATTCAATGCAGGATGCCATCTAATAAGCTCATATATTTTTCACATCTGGAAAAATGGTATAGGAAATCTCAACTTGTGGTTAGAATTTAAAAAGTATGAATATTTTCCATTTTCCAGTTCCTGTGTTACTATTTGTAGACTTTAATATGTACCCTCAATTCGCATTTAAAATTTTTGTCCTTAAAAGCATATATTTTAGATTAAATCAGACATGAAAATTTTAATTTTTTTTACTTCAGTACGAGTAAACGAGTTTATTGGAATAATTTAAAAGATATGTAGGAATAATGTAGGTAGCTATCTCTGGGAAAAAGGGATATCAATATTCTTTTTATTACATGAAACAAATTTTGTAGAATGAATTTATGCGTCATAGAATAGTTTTGCAATTTTAGCCCAGGGAGCATCATGTTTTAACACTGATATGGAAAACTAGTTTTAACTGACCATTTGATGTTAATAAAAATTCGCTTGACTGGAAATCGTTTCCATTCACAGTAACACCATTAGATACATTGCAAACATAAATTCCGTGGTCATGATCATGGTAATCTCCATCATCAACTCGTGAAATGTTTATTTCTCCATATCCATTATCAGTTATATATCTTATGTGATCATTGAATTCTGTTTTGTGTTCCCATTTACCAAATTCATATTGATCTGGTACTCCATTCGGAATGCACTTTAATCCTGATTTTGAAACTTTAAATCTAATATCTGGTGCATCTGCAAACGAGAACGATATTTTATTGAAATTTTGCAAATGTA
Organism: Modiolus philippinarum; assembly: GCA_002080025.1. NCBI lineage: Eukaryota > Metazoa > Mollusca > Bivalvia > Mytilida > Modiolidae > Modiolus > Modiolus philippinarum. The sequence goes on along the minus strand of MJUU01016036.1, from coordinate 1,440 downwards.
ATAAATAGGCTGAACAAAGCTTTACGTTGTTAACGATAACATGATCAATTTTGAGATTTTTTTCAAGCATTGCAAGTACCATAACTGTATAGAATAGTATTTGCAATAATCACGAACTGCATATTAAACTTAAATTAACATAAATACATAATAAAATCTTTATATGATTCCAGACGAAAATGGTGAAAAAATGTGTGGCATGCTCGTTTATTCTAGATACTAAATAGATACTAAATAAAAGGGTATATAGACTCTCATGTTTAATTTGCACTGTTGCCCCTTATAAAAATATTTCAATCGATACATCGGCAAGCAATTATCGAAGCAAAAATGAGGAAAGGGGAGATTTCAAAATAAAAAATCTAAAAGCACGATAATTCTTAACTGATTAGACATAATTAAGTTGTCGAAATGGCCATATGCAGAAAGAAAATTTACAGTAACTAAACGACACTTTGTTATTTAGGGATTATGGCTTTCCATATATTTGATTTTAGTGCTGCTGATTAGAGGTTACTCCTAGAAACACGTGTACAAAATAACTAAATTTTCTGTTTATAATGCAACTTGCGTATACCATTGGACCGATGCCACTGTTGGTGGACCGGAGGTCCCCGGGGATATTCACCAGTCAAATAGTCAGACCTGTCTGACATAAAAATTTACCTAGCGATTTATATAAATTTTCTTTTCTATCAAAATTCTTACCCCTTGCAAATACTACGGCTTCTTTTCTTGTATGGCACTCGGTGGATGTCCTTAGTACTTGATTTTGCTTCCTATTTCGATATTTTTGGTAATGAGTACTTCTTTTTTTTACTATTTTTGGATTATGACTTTCCATATATTTTATTTTAAAAGTACTTGATTTTGCTTCCTATTTCGATATTTTTGGTAATGAGTACTTCTTTTTTTTTTTACTATTTTTGGATTATGACTTTCCATATATTTTATTTTAAAGTTACTCCTTAAAACACGCGTACAGCATAACTACATTTTCTGTTTATGATGCAACTTGGGTATTTTTGTATTTTATTACCACTTGGTCAATTCCACTGCTGTTTGACTGTCAGTCTCGAGGGCATTCACTTGCCCAGTAGTCAAGTACTTCGGTATTGGCCCGAATACCGATTTTTTTTTTGTTTTGGAAACTTACAATATCTACAAGTGTAAATAAGAAAATATTTTAATTAAAACTAAGGAGTATCTCCTTCATACAAATGTTTGTCCTTAGCTGAATTTGGCTTTCTATCTAGACCCAATGGTTTGATTTAATCGACATAAGTTGTCGAAATGGTCATATGCAGAAAGTAAATTTACAGTAACTTTGGTATTTTGTTATTCATAACCAACAAGAATTGAGACATTATAACAAGGACAACAAAAACTAGTGTTCCTATGTTTGGATACAAACATAAAAGTCTCCCAAACCTCCCATGG
>MJUU01016035.1:0-42456 GCA_002080025.1 Modiolus philippinarum | reverse complement strand
GGAATTTTGTTAAATCCAAGTGCAAAAGCACTGGAAGCACCGTTTGCAAATTTGTCCATAAATTTTGTAAATATAGACTTATGCATAAAATAAAGTTGTAGTTATCTTGCATACACACCAAAGATGAAAAATATACAGATACAAGAGCGTTGGAGGGAATTTTTTTCTGTTATAGGTGTAACACAACTAATTCGGAACCCAGTCAGGCACATATGTGAATATAGTCCTTATTTGAGACAACATAGTTCCAAGGAAGTGTTAATAGTGTCGTAGATTAAAAAGGTTGACAAGTCATTATGAATTAAATTGAGAAAGCATTCAATAGAGATTCTTTTCAGCCTAAATTTATACCATTTCGTTGCAAATTTAAGATTTTATCAAAGTTGAAAGCGGAGGTATTTTTCCCGTGAAAACACAGACAGGAAGTACCTATCCCTAGGTTGTGACCTTCCGGGAACCAGTTTTCTCTTATATTACAGTTAAGGTCGGTTCATTTTTTCATGAGAGTTTACCGAAAGATGTGTCCTTCAGATGAGACATGTGTCATTTTGTTTGAACTTCAGATACAAATTCTACGAATGCAGAAACACGTGCAATTTAACATGGGAGGCTATGGGAGACGGAATTAGTTGTGTTACACCTTTTAGCCATGCCCACTTCCGGTATTTATGGACACAAAGAAACCCCCAAAATATGAATTTGTAGTTTTTATGTTCCATAAAATGAAGTGTTTTTTTTTGTATTTCAGGATAAAAACAATACATAATTAGTGTCTTTAGATATCAAATGTATTTGTACTCAGCACGAAACAGATTGAAATGCTCGTCAAAGGCTTGCATGTCAATCTGTTTCTAAGTCTTGTACAAATACAGTCGATATCTAAAGACACTAACTATATATTGTCTATGTATGAAAATATTTATCTCACTTCAGACCATATAAAGATATTTTAAAGCATCCCATAACTTTATTCAAATAGCCACAGTATGGCTCGCGGTATTAACCAAAACTTAGGTAAACAAGGACTATCGCCAGAAATCCTGGTTTACCGAGTCGGTAATTCTAGTTTAGCAAAGCAAACCCAAATTACCGAACGATAACTGGGTTTTCGTCATTAAATGAATGTTAACTTCAGCTTCCTACGAGTTTTGATTGCTAAACCTACTTTACTGTCGGTAAAGTAGGGTTTCAGTTCTAATTTAACAAAACCTCGGAAATCCAAGTTTATCTGTATCAATTTTTGATAAGGTACCTCCAAGATTCTTTGGCCAATCATCATATTAAGCTATCCGAGTTTTTGGTCTGTAAACCAAGATTATCGATCGATAAACATGGTTTTCCTACTTTTGGTTAATTTGTTGCTGTAAAACCTACTTTACTGACCGGTAAATTAAGTAGGTTTAGCGATAATAACTCATAGAAAGCGCAGGTTAACTTTGAAAACGCCATTACTGCATCATAATGGGGATTTTGTCAGTAAACCAGGATTACCGGTCGATAACCTGGTTTACCGAAGTTTTGGTTAATTCAACGCTGTCAAACCACTCGGTTATGTTGGTTTAGCAATAAAAACTAAAAGAAAGTGGAGCTTAACATGTTTAAATTCAGAAACCCCGATTACAGAGCGGAAATTGTATTTGTCTTTGCTTTCCGGCGATAATCCTAGTTTACCTAAGTTTTCGATAGTTTCGCACGCCATACCACAATTTCTATTGACCGTTGCAGATTGTTTCTTCCTTTCGCCCGATTCTTCCATATTATTCATTTTTTTTTTCTTGCAGTTAAATTACAAATGTATAATTATTGTTTTAGTTTTGTTTCAATTATTTTTTGTACAGTCAAATGCTTTCGATTGTGTTTAGTTTTTCCTTCATTTTTTTCTCTTTTTTCATTGTAATAAATTCACTTCAAGTTGTAATATTGTATTATACTTATGTTCTCATATGATATGTAATATATTGTTATGTTGTATATTGTAGGGAGATGGCTTAAAATGGTGTTGTTAAAACTTGTTTCCGATCCCGTTTTTTATAATAAAATATGTTTAATTCAAAAATCAATGTAGGAGTTATTGCCCTTTATGTTTCAAATTTTCTTAATTTTATACATTCAGACAACTTCTAGAATGAAAATAAAATGTAGTCCTTAAAATAATAGGCAATTTTGCATTTAGACATAACCTCTATCTCATAATGTTTTGGAATTACAAGATCACCAAAATTAGACCAATTAAAGGCAATAACTACAGTACTATATTTGTATTTTGATTTTTATTTTGATTTTCTTAAAACTTCGATCTAGGTTAGTAGATCTTGACATGCTTAATATTTTTGCGATAAAATATTGACCTCAATCTTTTGAAGATTTATAAGGGTTAAATTTTGAAAAAATTCATGGATGTAGCGTTGCTCAACAATTAGCAATGAATTCCGATCAAACCGGTGCTAGGGGCCGTCTTAAACTTGCTATGAGGTATGAATAATGCTCATTGTTGAAGGACTCATTGTGACTTCAAGATGAAGAACAACAATGAAAGCGTTGTTCCATTGCTTGGTTTTACTACGTATTTGTAGAGATTTTGTCTCATTTGCATTTACTCCATATCCATTCATTTTTAATTTTAGACGGGAGTTTGTCTCTCCTGCAGTAAGGAGTCCGTAAAAAGATTCCCCGTGAGAGAGATGTATGCTCTATATACATTTCAGTTATGATGTACTTGTTCTTGAGAGAATTTCTCATATGGATGCACTGTCATTCTTTCAAATTTTGGCTATTTATTGTATTGTAATTTAAAATTGTTTTTCTGACCACCTGTTTATTATGTCCACGTCTCATGATTTTGTCATGCCAAGTTTTCTTACAATTGGCTCGATGAGTGCCCTGTAGTTGTTTAAATGTTGTGATCGTCTTCTACTAGTCTTTTAGTCGGGATATGGATGACAGTGATTGTAAGAAAACTTTGCCAGTTAAGTTTATATGTTTGTTGACGACCCCGCATCCATGGATCAAAGGAAAAAAAGACATGGATGTAGCGTTGCTCAACAATTAGCAATAAATTCCGATCAAACCGGTGCTAGGAGCCGTCTTGCTATGAGGTATGAGTAATGTTCATTGTTGAAGGCCTCATGGTGACTTCAAGATGAAGAACAACAATAAAAGCGTTGTTCCATTGCCTGGTTTTACCATGTATTTGTAGAAATTTTGTCTCATTTGCATTTACTCCATATCCCTTCATTGTTAATGGAAAGGTCAATTGTCTTAAATAGGTTATTTATTTTCATCTAAAATCGCTTGATGGGTAGATCTACCATGCTGATCACTTTAACCACATGTCCATTGTTTTTATAACGTAACCATTGTCGAATAATTTGCCAAAAAATGAAAATTTACTCCTATGTTCTTTTTAGTAACAATTTTTTATATGGTAATCTGCTGTAATTTTGATTTTAAAAATTCTTGACAAAAGGTTTTACTTCTCCAGTAATATTGTAAAAGATATGTCTGATTCGATTGTGAAAAATTGGAACAGGAAAAAGTAAGGTTTTTGTAGATCTTTGCATTATTTTCTCCATTAAAAAATGGAATTTTAAAATGAATAATGAAATTACATCTGTGTATTTCTATTTTGTGAATCTGGTAATATTTTCATTATTGTCTATAAATGAACTGAAAACTGCATGAAATAAATTACAGCTGAAATTTTTTTCAAAAAGTTCAAACACAAATAAGTAGATGAACAAAACTTTAAAACGAAATACAAAGCAATCTTACCATCCATTGTTTCCTAACAGTCATAAATGCGTCAATGTATGCCGAGGACCTTTACCCAGGTAGATATGTGTTAAACTATCTAGAGGATGTGGTTAAATGTCAGTTTAGTTAGCATGTACTTATTTACGGTACTTTCGAGATAGGCGCTTCTTGAGACAACTTGAGAGTAGCAGATGGCATGCTTTTATTGGGAAAGGGATAATAAAAAAAATATGTTATAATAATAAATTGCATATAATAACAGTTTCGTAAAAAAATGCGTATCTTCTTCGTGCAAAACAATGTCTTTAATCGACTAGGTCCTTCCCAATCAGACCTTGAATATGGTGCCGAGTTTGGGCTACCAAATTCATTTTTTATTTTCATCTGAAATGACAAGACATTAGATTCCTAAACGGAAATTTATTGTAACTGTGGTAATTGTTGATTTATTAAAAGTTCAATCGAAGTATCTTTGTAACCAGCTATCTTACAACAACCCTGGCAGCTTTTATAAAAAATATCTTGCATATAATAGATTGAATTATGTAATTAATTTTTGTAAATTGAAAATCTTCTAAAGTGTACTAGTATATTTTAGCACTAGGTATGCAGTATATTAAACTGGACTTACAGGTCCTACAAGACTTACAACAAGAGGTATGGCAACAAATTATGAAAGCTGAATTAACGCTCCATAACAATGCAAAGCCGGCACTACATATTGTCATTGAATCCACCTTTCGCCGATTGGAAAGTGCAGGTCTAAGCATTACCGTGCAGGTTGTAAACCATATTGTGTAGAGACTGTGGATTGAGTTTTAAACTACGCTGAGAACATTTTCAAAATGTCATGACGCAATCCATTTTGCAACTAGGTCAAAATTTCGTCAAACAGGAAGTAATTGGCCATCATGAATGACAAGGGGTGTTCTATACCATTAATCATAATTATTGGAAATCAGTTCCTATCGCAGGAAATATTCATGTCGCACTACATTTTGTATCTTATTTGATATTTTTTTTGTGTGGAAACTTCAGGTCCGTCAAGACTGACAGTGTCGGAGGATCCTCAAGTTCCAACAAAACAGACAGTGTCGGAAGTTTATCAAGTTCAAGTCCAACAAGACTGACAATGTTGGAGGATCCTTATGTTCAGGTCCGGCTGGTAGTGTCCGAAGATGTCCAAAACTTTCAATTACATCCGTCATACTTAAGATACCAATGCCTTTGGTAGAAGCCTAGGATTCTGTGATAAAAGCAGCTTGAATATGCAAAATGATGGGCCTATTTGAAGGAGGGCTGTTTGAAAGTATCTTTACTTGAGAGCTTAATACAACTATTGCAGAAAAACGTTAAGCAAAACAGGACATTGATTAAGCAATTTCCTTTTTACCACAATTTTTTAATTTAAAAAATGAAGAAAGTTAAATACTGGCAGTGTCCGAGGATTCCAAAACTTTCAATTACATCCGACATACTTAATAAGATACCAATGCCTTTGGTAGAAGCCTAGAATTCTGTGATAAAGACGCTAAATCGTCGGCCTGTTTGAAGGAGGGCAGCTTTAAAGCATCTTTACTTGAGAGCTTAATACAACTATTGCAGAAAAAGGTTAAACAACACAGGAAATTGCTGAAGTAATTTCCTTTTGACCATAATTCTTTAATTTAAGAAATGAAGAAAGTTCAAGAAAAAAGTTCAGAAATCAGGTGCCAGATGAGGTTTGATGCGGAGTAAAAGAGATATAATGACTTTTTTTTTGTAAGTCAACTTAAACATATATGTATATTGAAAACAGACTGAGAATAAGTTTGATAAACTACAATGAATTAACTGTAACTTAGAAATTTTGATAAATTTAGTCTAGATTATCATTGACACTGAACTACCATGAATAGTTTGTATATATACTTTAGCGATTAAGTTCATATTTAATTTAGGCTAGATAAACTTGACACCCATCATTTATGAATATACCGAATTCATTTTTTTTCTAACTTCTTGACCTCGTTTACTTTTTAACAAATATATAAATAAAAGAACCGACTAATGGCAGAATTTTTAAATGTCCACAAACAATGACTAAATATTATGTTTCTTTACATTCATGAATATTTTCTTTGATAACCTAGTTAAAAGTTCAAAACAAATAAATGGCCAACATTTGGAAATAGGTTCATAACTACATGGTTTGCCTGGCTTGATGAGTCTACAATAAATGCCACAATAAAAAGTTAAACTCCTACACTAAATGTACAATTTAAAATATACAAGACTTAAAATCATAGTTGGTCTACACTGCTGATCAGATAAACTTGATCAGCCAGCTGTGTTATCTTTTCCTGACGAAGGTCATTACGAAGCTCAAGACATCCACTCGACCTGTACTCAACACGGGACTTTTGAATCGTGTTCACTCCGGTAACAGGTCTATTTTCATACTAAAAAAACAATCTTAAAATACATTGAAATGGAATCGCTAATTAATGAACACTGTTGAGCTGAGGTGATTTATATTTACTCGATTTGTAGCGCTTCAGGTTAATTTTTTTTCGTCAATTAAAATTTAGTCAAAAAATGGTCATATAAGGAAAATTATAAATGCACGTCAATTTCATAAATAGTTTTTTTATGTGGTATATATTTATTTTAATAGGTTTAGAAATCCAGTTTTCCTACTTACTGGTTTGCGAGGCGATCGTTTCTGCCTTCAATTACAATTCCTGTCTCGAAAGTCCCGTACGTACACTTGACCATTTTCGATCTCCGTACGATTCATTTACGACTTATAACCGACTTTTGTTCGCTCAAAAGGACTTGCAGATTGCGCCAGATCATGACAAGATTTAGTAGAAAAAAGAAGGGAAACGGGGAATGTGTCAAAGAGACAACGGCCCAAAGGGGAGTAATAACAACTCAAAGCTACCATAAGATCTTCAATGAACGGTGAGAAAACCCCATACATAAAGTGTATGAGTAACTTTTATGTTTTCATGGAAAGATCGTGTAATGGCCGAGTGATCTCGAGTATTATAGGGATGAAATGTTAAATTCAGGAAACAGTTCATCATGGTGGTAGAGCAACTGTTTAATTGGTTCAAGTGTTTTGAGCTTTAAAAGGGTGACAACTGTATTGGAACTAGAGAAGCAAATAAGACTGATCTTAAACAGGTGTTGCAAAGTATGGGTTAGACGATAGCAAATGGTACAAAGTCGTATGATTTATTAAAATGGGAAATTAATTTTCGCGTAAACATACTAGCAGGTCCTGAAACATGAAACAGAAAAAATATCATTACATGATATTACTAAATTTACAGTTGTTTTGGTCTGTACCTGTTAAGCGGATTTCTAAAGGAAAGCTCAGGCTATTCAAAAAGTGTAAATGGGCGGCAGGTGCCCATTGGCAATGGGTACATCATGTCCAAAACATGTACATTATCTTCTAATACATGTATTTAGTATGACCATTGTGGATTCAATTTCGATTGACTTTTCGCTCTTCACGGCATTTTCCGATTTTATTTGTTACCACTGGGTCGATGTCACTGCTTTTGGACTGTTATTCCCGGAGGGTATTCCCCAGCCAAGTAGTCAGTACTTCGGTGCTGACCCGAAAGCCGATTCTATTTGGGACCTTGCAATATCTAAATTCATGTAAATTTTGTTGAAAACTAAGGAGTATCTCCCTCATGCAAAGCTCTGTCCTTAGCTGATTTTGGCTTTACATTTAGATCATATTGGTTAATTGTTCTATATCAGTTTTTTAACATCTTTGAGTTTATGGTCTTCCAAACGTTTAAATTTTATCTGCACTGAAGAGACATAAGTTGTCCAAATGCGCATATGCAGAAATTAAATTCACAGTAACTTCGGTATTTAGTTATTTATTAGTAGCGTGCATGATCTGAAGAGATTCTCTTCTACAAAACCCTTTTAGCTCATCTAGTATAGTACGGTTGAGCTTGTGCTATCACCTTGGATGTTGTGTGCATCTCTGCTGTCACTTTCTTTATTCAAATATCTTCACAGAACCCGCTATGGCAACTGCCAAAACAATCATACCGTTAAGGTTGTGTCCAGTAGCAACTCGACAGCAATTTCTTTTTAAAGGTCATAGAAAGTGAAAAAAATGTTCATCCCAGCATTTAGGTTAAAATGAATCTGAAGTAACAGTTCGGACCGAACTTCAATTTTTACCACAGGGAACTAATATCTTTTACAGAACTTTTTAATGATCATAAGAGACGAAATATTGTAAAGCCCTTATTTACATATGGTCACGGCGATAATTACGCCTTAAATCGTGTGTATAATTTCTTCAACCTGTAACCTCATACTGTTACTTACTCAAAAACTTATACATAAAGAGTATGTTAAAATACTGTTGCAATTGTCACTACAGACGTTTTACGCTCTGGGCCTCTAGTTTTGTTTTTGTAATGCTGTCTCAGTGTGTGTTGGATAAAAACTGCAGTGATTTGGGGTTTTTTATTTCAAATTTCCCCTTTCCTCATTCTTGCTTTTTTATTTGTTTGCCTATATATATGTACATGAATTATATTGGTATATATAAAATTTGTCGGTAGTCTTATTCACAGTAACTTAGTATTTTGTTACAAAATTTTTCGATATTGTCCCAAATGGATAGTGCCAAAATTTTTTTATTTTTTTATTTGCAAGAGAATTGAATTTGAATGTATTATATTGTTGATATACATAAATTATACTTTTCAAAAAATATTTCTTTATAATATATGATGTTAAATTAACAAAAACAAGGAAAATGTTGCATGCATTTTTTATGTGCAAGAGAATAAAGTTTGAATGTTTAATATTGTTGATTTACAAAAATTATACTTTTTCAGAAATTATTTGTTTTGTATATGATGTTAAATAAAAAAAAAAACAAGGAAAATGTTGCATGCAGTTTTTAAGGAATATGAAGTATATATATATGCTGTATATTATGTCAGGCAATAGGGATATGTAGGGTAACAAACTACTTGACTGTTGTACTTCATCGTGAAATCATTCATTCATTAATATATTTGCATGTCATATGAAATAATCAGAGTACATAAATGTATAAATAAGTGGAGATAATCGTTACTTTCGTTTGATGGTTATACTTTAGCTCGCAAAGCTGGGTATTGAAAAAGGAAATACAGGTAGAAACTCAACAGCAATTGCTATTGAAAGGTTGTAGACAGTTACAAGAAATGATTATCTCAGTATTAAGTAAAAAAAGAGTCTTGAATCAGAGTTAAATTATAGGAATTTTCGCACAACGGGCTGATATCTATTGAAGCACTTTTTAAACTTTTTTTAATGATTGTATTAAATTTTTTCCCGCCTTTTTGCCGTTTCCATGGTAACAGATGTCATTTTGAAGTCTTTGGAGACCCATGTCCTAAGCAACCTTCCTGCAAAGATCCATCCAATTCTGAGAACTTTCATTTTCCAGACTTTTTGCAATTTCCATGGCAACGGGTGCCATTTTGAAGTCTTGGAGACCAGAAAAGTAAGTGAGAACCGAACTGTCAGTCTGAAAAGAACAATCCAAGGACAATGGCAACGTCGGAAAAACGAAGAAACGAAGACATAACATGAGCATGGCACAGAAAAGAAAATGAAGACGCGCACATATACAAAAATGAAACTTTTCATATATAGAAACGTATATCAATGTTTTAAGGCCTAGTGGAAATAACCTATAAAAATTTATGGGAAATAAAGAATTAACTGTAACTAAGCAAGTTTCCAAATTGGAGTCGCTTGCATGTAACTAAGCAAGTTTCCAAATTGGAGTCGCTTGCATGTGGGAGGATTCTGTATGTATCCACATATTGGTGTCAGTTAACAGTCACGTGTTGCATGCTCGTGATCGTTAGCAGCACCTCAATGTATTGACACGAACGCTGAAATGAGCGTATTGGAACAAATAAAATGGAATAAACAATCAAAAATGCAATAAACAGGAATCAAAACTACATTTTGTATTGCATCAAATAGGTTATTTTCAGTGACATATGCTATAGATCAACCCTAACTAGGGGCACTTTTAAATTGGAACATTTCATTCATATTCTCTCTTAAGATGCCTCAGTGGTATTTTTCCGCCACTTTTTGTCGTATACTTGTTCATTTAGGTTTCATACATTTAACAAAATAATTATTTTAAAAGAAAGTTCATAAGTATTTGAAATCTTTGTTCTTTATCTTTTTACAGCAATTTTATTTGAACAAGATTAACTAAAACAGTTCAGCTGCAACTCTGTTGCTCGATTTAAAAGAAAGCACAAAATATGCAAGGGAGGTGATTTGACAGAAATATTTCATATGGATTTCACTAGAGAAAGTTACGTTTGAAAATTTATTTCTTTTATTTCAACGGTTACCCCTAATTTTTATTTTTTAAATGTAAAAAAGATAATTAAAGATTAAAAACACATGCGAAGTATGAACACAATCTATAATATATTTGTTTAGTTTCCCCTCATAAAGTCATTATTACTATCATTTTTTTGGGTAAAATCCTTGAATTTTCAATTTCCGAATCATTGAGCTTAATTGCATGGTGAGCCCAAAATTTTATTTTGTATTTTTAAAAACATACCAATTATGTTTCAACCAAGAAAATTTCAAAAAAATTCTATTATTGGAAATGAATTACCTGCAGACACCTTAAGGTTACACGATACTGCATGACATTTCGCTAAGAGTTGTCGTGTCTGACGTTAATCGACGGCAATGAAAACGTTTTATACATTTTTAAACGATGATCATTCCTTGCGAGAAATTTTTATCATTTAAACCTATTTATATTATGTATAAAGATAAATAAAAAAATGAATGTCACAGATAAAGAAAATTCTGATACAAGCAACAACAAGAGGCTCTCAAGAGCCTGTATCGCTCACCTGGGTCCTGCAGCACTATAATTCCCAATTGATGGTTCATCTTTGGTGGTGTATGTAAATAAAAATCAGAAACTTTTTATAAAATTTAATTAAAATTGTTCAAGCGGTTTCAGAGAAGATTTTTGAATGCAGTTTCCAAACTTAAGGGACGGGGCCTATGTTAATCTACGTTCCCTGCTGGCAGCTATTTTACATAAAACTTTGAAGAGGGTCACATAAGGACTTTCATATCAAAATACTACTGAAATTGTTCAAACAGTTTCAGAGGAGAAGATCTTTTTATGCATTTCCCACTGGGTCCAATGTTAAACTAAGTTTTGCTACTGGTGGCCATGTCGGAAGACGGATTAGCACCAAAGTAACAACCTTGGTCAAAATCTCACAAGTTTCATTCATGCAATGTTTAAATTGAATCCATTCAATGGTTTTCCATGATATCTTTGTATGCATTTCCCCTTAGGGTCCAATTCATTGCTGGCAGCCATATTGGATGATGGATCAGAACTGAAGTAACAACACTTGGTCAGCTTCTCATAAACAAAGTTTGGATTAAATCTATTAAGCAGTTCTCTAGAAGATCTTTTGTTAAATTAAGTTCACAGTTGGTGACACTTGGTCAGCACCTGGCAGGCATCATTCATGTCATGTTTGATTTAAATCCATTCAGCAGTTCTCTAGAAGATCTTTGTGTGCATTTCCCATAGGGTCCAATGCTGTCGGTCATGTAAGATGACAGATTGGCACCAAAGTTTCATTTATGCAATGTTTAAATTGAATCCATTCAATGGTTTTCCATGATATCTTTGTATGCATTTCCCCTTAGGATCCAATTTATTGCTGGAAGCCATGTTGGATGATGGATCAGAACTGAAGTAACAGCACTTGGTCAGCCTCTCATAAGCAAAGTTTGGATTAAATCTATTAAGCAGTTCTCTAGAAGATCTTTTGTTAAACTAGAAAACTGTGAGCAAAGCTCACTGATATATATACCCCCGCTCCCCATTTGATAATCAAACAAATCAAATCAATTTCTGTAATATAAGATGCACATCTACATTATGTCAAAAAGACTGTCTTAAAGTTTCATGAGTGGTAGGAGGGGTAGCCGATAAGAGATGGGTATCCACTTGTAATGTAATGGTAAAGTCCATGTTTTGCTATGGGAAACCCCAAAAATCAATTAAATCAAATTCTGAAATAGGAGGTGCGCATCTACATTATGTCAAAAAGACTGTTTTAAAGTTTCATGAAAATCTATTCAGTGGTTCAGGAGGAGTAGCGGATAAGAGATGGGTACCCCCTTGTAATGTAATGGTAAAGTCCATGTTTGCTATGGGAAACCCAAAAAATCGATCAAATCGAATTCTGAAATAGGAGGTGCACATCTACATTATGTCACAAAGACTGCCTTAAAGTTTCATGACAATCTATTCAGAGGTTCCGGAGGAGTAGCGGATAAGAGATGGGTACCCACTAGTAATGTAATGGCAAAGTCCATGTTTGGCTATGGGAAACCCCAAAAATCAAAAAAATCAAATTCTGAAATAAGAGGTGCACATCTACATTATGTCACAAAGACTGTTTTAAAGTTTCATGAAAATCTATTCAGTGGTTCAGGAGGAGTAGCGGATAAGAGATGGGTACCTCCTTGTAATGTAATGGTAAAGTCCATGTTTGCTATGGGAAACCCAAAAAATCGATCAAATCGAATTTTGAAATAGGAGGTGCACATCTGCATTATATCACAAAGACTGCCTTAAAGTTTCATGACAATCTATTCAGAGGTTCAGGAGGAGTAGCGGATAAGAGATGGGTACCCACTTGTAATGTAATGGCAAAGTCCTTGTTTGGCGATGGGAAACCCCAAAAATCAATAAAATCAAATTCTGAAATAAGAGGTGCACATCTACATTATGTCACAAAGACTGTGTTAAAGTTTCATGAAAATCTATTCAGCAGTTCAGGAGGAGTAGCGGATAAGAGATGGGTACCCACATGTGTACATGTAATGTAATGGCTAAGTCCATGTATGGCAATGGAAAACCTAAAACATCAATCAAATCAATTTCTGAAATAGGAGGTACACATCTACATTATGTCACAGACTGTGTTAAAGTTTCATGAAAATCTATTCAGTGGTTCAGGAGGAGTAGTGGATAAGAGATGGGTACCCCCATGTGTACATGTAATGTAATGGCAAAGTCCATGTTTGGCAATGGGAAACCCCAAAATCAATCAAATCAAATTCTGAAATAGGAGGTACACATCTACATTATGTCACAAAGAATATGTTAAAGTTTCATGAAAATCTATTCAGTGGTTCAGGAGGAGTTGCGGGTAAGAGATGGGTACCCCCATGTGTTACGGACGGACGGACATCCCCATCAATATATACCCCCACTTTTCAAGCGATGGGTATAATTAAGTTCACAGCTGGTGACCCTTGGTCAGCACCTGACGGGCATCATTCATGTCATGTTTGATTTAAATCCATTCAGCAGTTCTCTTGAAGATCTTTGTGTGCATTTCCCATAGGATCCAATGCTGTCGGTCATGTAAGATGAAAGATTGGCACCAAAGTAATAAACACTTGTTCAGCACCTCATAAACATCATTCATGCTAAGTTTGGTTCAAATCCATTCAGTGGTTCTAAAGTAGAAGTTCTTTGTATGCATTTTCCCATAGGGTCCAATGTTAAAATTAAGATCCCCGCTGGCGGCCATGTTGGATGATGGATCGGCACCAAAGTAACAACACCTAGTCAGCACCCCATAAGCATCATTCATGCCCAGTTTGGTTCAAATCCATTCAATGGTTCTCAAGAAGAAGTTCTTTGTATGAATTTTCCCATTAGGTCAAATGGTAAACTAAGTTCCCCGCTGGCGGCCATCTTGGAAGCGGTCGAAAAACTTGAATGTGTTCAATAAAATATAGTCCTTAACATGCTGAACATTTTTGCAATTTCAACTTGACCTCTATCTCAAAGCGTTTTTGAAATATAGGACAAAAAGTAAAAAATCACGAAAAATTTGACCAATAAAGGACCACAACTCAAATATGGGTATTTGGATTTTCTTCATAATATCCATGTGGGTAGATCGTAATATGCTGAACATTTTTGAAATTTAAACTTTACCTCTATCTGTTATAGTTTTTTTAATAAAAAATAAAAAAACATCAAAATTTTGAAAATTTTACGGGAAAAGGGCAATAACTCTTAGACGGGTTATCAGATTTTCTTAAAAATATCAGCATTGGTAGATCTTCTCATGCTGATCATTTTTATTCACGTCAGATTTTTGATATCTGTAACGGTTTTTGAGTTATTTGCCGAAAACTGTAATTTACCCCTATGTTCTATTTTTAGTAACGGCAGCAATGTTATTTGACCTAAGACATACAAAATAACAAATTTGAAACTAGATACCCTACTAATGATTCAGTTAAAGTTTGGTTGCATTTGACCCAGTGGTTTCAGAGGAGAAGATTTTTGAAAGTAGGCTAACGACGGACGGACGGACGACGGACCCCAAGTGATGGCAATAGCTAACCCTGGCATAGCAAGGTGAGCTAAATAGAGGAAGAGAGATAGCAAAAATATATAAATCAATTATTAATCAATGGATCTTTATTAAACAGCTCGGGCACATAACACAAAACATATAAAAAAGAATCAAGATATATGCCTAGTAAAGTAGATTGTCGACTATTTATAATTTGGCTCGACCTTTCTTTTCTTGTCAGTTAAATCTTACTGAAATGCATCAAAAAATTTTGCAAAACTGTTTTACGAAATGAAGTAGTGATAAGTATATCTATGGTAATACTGATTCAGCAATTTTCTGTTTGTCAAATTTTACAATACATTATAAGATTTACTTTTTCTCAACCGGATTAGACTCGACCCTGGATTGACTCACCGATAGGGTGACGGGTGCCACTAGCGGAGCAGGACATGCTTTCCCATCCGAAGCACCTGATGTCGCTCCCGGTTTTTATGGCAGTTCACACTATCAGTACATGTACTTTAGTTTTTCGTATTGTCTTGTATATCATACTGTACAATTTTAGTTTTGTCTTCGTCAGTGATGTTTGTGCTACCGATTTGTCCTTGTGATTGTTTCAATACTATAGCGGTTTACAAAAAGCCTTTCAAAATTTAACCATGGTACTGTTTGAGGGTTAGAGAAGTAACATGTACCATAGTGTCATTGGTTTCTTTGTCTAAGGGTTAGAAAATGACATTAACCAATCGGCCACTCAACAGACCTTTCAAAACACTATATGCCTCACTTGTGACGGGTGTCGCTAGAGGGGCAGGACATGCTTACCCTTTCAGAGCATCTGATGTCACTCCCGGTTTACATGGGAGTTCACACTAAGAGAGCCTTTGTTCTTAATGTTATCTTTCTATTTCCGTGCATTGTAGCTGTCTCGTGTCCTTTTTTTTGTCTTTGTTTTTGTCTGTTGCCGTTTTTGCCATGTCTTTGGACTTCGATTTTTGTAGTCATCGCTTCCCTTGTTCCTTCGGTATTCTACTGCCAACAAGTATTATTAATATCATATACCAACAAAAATATTTTACAATGTTTCTTTCAGACTTGAACATATTAAATTTATTTCGGTTGATTGGGTCGATGCTACAGATCGTGGACTGCAAGTCCCCGAGTGTATTCACCAGCCCAGTAGTCAGTACTTCGGTGCTGACCCGAGAGCCGATTATTTTTGGAACCTTATAATATCTAAATTTTCGTAAATTTTGTTGAAAACTAAGGAGTATCTCCCTCATGCAAAGCTCTGTCCTTATCTCGATTTGGCTTAACATTTAGATCATTTTGGTTATTTGTTCTCTGTCAGTTTTAAACATCTTTGAGTTTATGGTCTTCCAAACGTTTAGATTTTATCTGTACTGAAGAGACATAAGTTGTCGAAATGCGCATATGCAGAAAGTAAATTCACAGTAACTTCGGTATTTAGTTATTTGTTACCACTGGGTCGAGTGGTGAACTGCAAGTCCCCGAGGGTATTCACCAGCCCAGTAGTCAGTACTTCGGTGCTGACCCGAAAGCCGATTATTTTTGGAACCTTACAATATCTAAATTTTTGTAAATTTTGTTGAAAACTAAAACTCCCTCATGCAAAGCTCTGTCCTTATCTGGAACTGGCTTTACATTTAGATCATTTTGGTTATTTGTTCTCTGTCAGTGTTAAACATCTTTGAGTTTATGGTCTTCCAAACGTTTAGATTTTATCTGCACTGAAGAGACATAAGTTGTCGAAATGCGCATATGCGGAAAGTAAATTCACAGTAACTTCGGTATTTAGTTATTTGATTGATTGATGAGCAATATTTCAGCAACAATTAAAAAAATTGTTAGTAAAAGAAGAAAAAAAGAGGAGGAAGGATTGATTGATTGATTAGTTAGAGTTTAACGTCCAATGAGCAATATTTCAGCTATATCAGGACGAGAACAAGTTAATCAATGCAAAAAATTGTGGTGGAAGGGACAACCGGGGTAACGACTTTTGATTGCCACTGCAAAATGGGAGAAATGGGTAGGGGCAGGAAATTTAGCCTTCCATACGATACCCAGTGCGTCTGCTCTCTTTAGAGAAATATAGGAGGGGTCTTTATACTGCATGGAGCGTGGCGTTCTCCAAACAGTTTGGCTACAATAATTCGCGGTCAGGCTTTCCGTATTATGACTTGACTACCCCCGCAAAGACGTGGAAGTCTCCTATCAACCACATGGGGATGCGCCCGGCAGCTTTGTAACCAGAGCCCGGACTTAATTAGCAAGCAAGCTTATTTTGATATCATTTAAACCGCAGTCACTAAAGTGCAGACAAACATGCACTTAATCTGATAAACTTATTGCCAAAGTCACCGACAGAATAAATTTTTATAAGTTAAACGATACTTATAATGAGCCGAATTTTCAGCTGTCTGTTATCAGAATTGAGTCAAAATGAGATATCTTGACAAAAAATATGGGTTTGTACCTGTAGAAAATTCTTCCAACAACCTTGCCATTATTTGAAAAAAAAATATTATATCTATGTCCAACAAAACGAACCAGCCAAGTCTAATACTTTCAAACTGACAAATTGTAATGAACAAACGCTCGGAAAACAACATTACAAGGATACACAAATAATCAAAGTTTCACCAAAAGGTAATTAAACACCCTGCATACATTGCACTGGGTTCTTAGGCTTCACAAAAACCCGTACAACCTTTTTTTTTCGGCATCAAGCAACTGTTCTACTACTAACTTATCCATCCGTTAAACCACTGCACTTACTTGTATAAGGGAGTTAATGATAAAATATTGTGAAAAAACTCTGGTGTCAATTATTTTTTGAGTGTAAAAAATCTTTTAAGTTTTAGATAAATTACAATCAATACAAAAACTTGTTTTATCTATGGATAGTTATGATTTTCCTACACTTTATACAACGCTTCCACATAATTTGATTAAATCTGAATTGGGACAACTGATTACATGGTCTTTTATTTTTTTTTTTATCTGCAGTTCATTTGTTGTAACAAAAAGCCAGGATTCTTTTCTTATATTACTTACAACAATCATTGTTCCTGGACATGTGATGATACGAAAACGCTTAATCTCTTGCTGAACAACATTTTGTTCAATTAGCGATATTTTTTATCAACAGGTAATTGGAATTGCCATGGGTACAAATTGTGCATATTTCTCTTTGCAAATCTTTTCTGTTCTGTTACGAGCGTAATTTCTTGAAAAAACTACAAAATGGAACCATACAAATCAGTGATCATCTTATTTCTATTTTCAATAATAACAGCAGATATATTAACGATCCTTACTATTGACAATCCCCAGTTTTAGATCATGTCGACATCATTTACCTAGAAGCACTGAAACGTAATAAAGCTAATAATGATTCCAAGTATTGCCCTTTTATTGAGCCAACTATCATCATTGACTGTGGTAAAATAAAAATTAAACTTTACGATAAAGGAATGATTTTGATTTCAGTATTAACAGAAGTAAATTTTCTCGACACATTTAATGAACCTAGCTTTACTATCACATCCAATTTTTTACAACAAGGTTACAAATTTCATCAATTGTTAAATACTTTTTAAAAGTTTCACAGAAAATATGAACATTTGATATCAAAATATAATGTCAATCGGAAACAGTTTAAATTTCGAAGGGGAAATTAGAGTTTGCATGATTTTTCTTCCGTAGTGCTACAGTTTTTTACCAGCAGACTAGGCTCCTTAAGCTAGCCGGCAGTTTAGCGGCGAGCAATCCGTGAAACATCTTTCAAAATTACGGTTTGTCCCTTTTCCTTTTCTAAATTTGTAGTCATGAAGCTATTAGTCTACCTGCTTTGGGTTTTATTCGAATGTTTATTGCACTTTAGGGGAACGGAATTGAGAAGGGGAGGTTGGGTACTCATGAACGAATAAAGTGAAGAATATGAACACAATACTGGTACTACCAGTATTGTACAATACTAGTATAAAATATGTGTACTAGTATTGTACAATGCTGGAAAATACTGGTAAACAAGTATTGCAGATACTGGAAGATACTGGAAAATACCGGTACAACTAGTATTGCAGATACTGGAAGATTCTGGAAAATACTGGTATTACCAGTATTGCAGATACTGGTACCACCAGTATAACAGATACTAGAAAATACTGGTACAACCAGTATTGTATATACTGCAAAATACTGGACTACAAGTATTTCAGACACTGATGTTACTAGTATTGTGGATTTTGTGTCATCTGCTATTTGATTTTTTATAATATTTGTTTGTAAATTGATTATTTTTTATCAAATAGAAATAAAGTTACAGGGATATAATAATACATATTATATACATACATGTATATCATAAACATTTAGTGTTTTCTAGTTCCTATCGTTGTTTATGTTTGTCTTTTGTCTAATGCAGTTCCCTTGTGGATTACATCTTGCAATTTTTAGCCATTGTAGGTGTTTATTGTTATTACTGTTTTCTTAATTAACAGATTAACTTCTGTTATTCATACTGTTTTTTAATCATGGTTAAAATGTGTTTTCTGTCTTTTCGAGATATGCATATCTGTTGCTGTCTGCACCATTGTTAGATTTTTAGCTAGGTGTGGAAATTGACATTATTTGCTTTTTTTTTTTTTTTTTTTTTTTTTTTTTTTTTTTTTTTTTTTTTTTTTTTTTTTTTTTTTTTTTGTGTGCAGTTCCTTGGTACATCGCTGCATGTGATTGTGTTTTCAGCCATTGTAGGCGTTTTCGGTCATCCTTTTTATTTTGTGTTAAATGTTTCATTTAAATAATTACCTTTCTCATTTTACAAGTTTGTTTATTACACTTCTTATTCAAAACTTTAATGCATTCTAACTTACATGAATGTTTATGCAATAGATTCCCACAAAAGAATCATGTTACAAGTGGTCAATGCAGATCTATGAGTATATATGGTCGAGTAGCTATTTTTTCAACTTTTTAAATTTACTGATGTATATTTAACAGTCCATGGTTGTTAGAAAGAAAGTTATTTATAATATTGTTTCGTCTTATTTCATAGTACTACACCTGGCGTTTTGTTGTTTCCAACTTTTTTAAGGTGGCTCACTCATCACATTTTTGAATTTGTGTCATATTTATGATTCTATCAGTTTTAAATGTTTTTGAGTAAATGGTCTTCCAAACGTTTAGATTTTATCTGCACTGAAGAGACACAAGTTGTCGAAATGCGCATATGCAGAAAGTAAGTTCACTGTAACCTCGGTATTTAGTTATTTCAGAACTCCTCCGGTTTTCTCCAGTTATATGACTTAAAGAATTTGGCACACGGACCCCCACTTTTTTTATTTCATGAAAGTCTTGTACGGGTCAAATTAAGACACCTCACAAATTCTTGATATAACTTCCAAGCTTTTAGACAAAAAAAATAGTCCTAATGTTAATAGTCCTAATGTTAAATTAAGTAAGAATCCAGAGAAATCAATTTCCGGCCTAATTTTTTAAAGTCTTCTATTTCCGTGAAATGTACACGGACCTATATCTATATATTTCTTTTTATCATTACAATTATAATATAATCGTATGTCTTTAATACAATTATTGTATTAAAGACATACAAAATCATAAAGACACCATCCTTTTTGAATTATTGAGAATTTTTGCCTGGATGCGCAAAAAAGATGCTCAGTTTTAGACACCCAACTACCTTAAGCCTACAATGCTTAAACAATTTAAATAGGTTTCAAGCAATCCTTGATATAAACAAAATCAGGAGAGAGTCTCCTTAAAAGCTTTTTTACATTACTTGTAATATACTTGTAATACAGTTCTTTTCAACTCTATATGCATACCTAAAACGTTTTGAACGAGCTTACCTATAGTTACGACTACAATTCCCACTCCTTCATTCCAAAAGGATGTTGTGAATGAAAAATTTCATTTATCACGAAAATACTCATTTATTACAAGCATAATTCAATAAAATGGCCTGAAACATTAATCTTTGAACTTATAATGGTAACACAACCTTCAAAACATTAAATACCTATCCATAGTAAGGACACCAGCTGATACAGGATCAATAACTCTACGTGTATATCTGATCAATATAACACTCAATGTAATATTTATTTGATCTTCCTGAATTTTGGGAAATAAAACAATTATTTAAAAATAATTACCTTGTAACGTCTGATACTTAAATTTCTTTCTTAGGTTCATGATGGACATGCAGCATTTAGCATTCAGGTAACAAGAAAATAAATCAAATATTGGCGATGATACCAGATGTTTGCAAAATCACATATGTTGAAAATCTTTTTGTTGTACAAATCTTTGATATTTACTGTCACAACTGATATAAATGACAGTGGACTTTTTAAGAATGCACATCTATGCACATTTATTTGTGCGTTAAATTAAAAACCAAAATTTCATCATCACCGTCTAAATAACAGCCAACTGACATAACTAAATATAGTTAACAGGTTCGTCTGAGAGTTGACGAGTTAACATGAAAAATCAAATGTCATTACAAGTAATATTTTTTTTAATCGATTCGCATTTGGCTTATAGTGGTTAATATTAAAACATTCATTGAAATCCTTGGACGTAAAGCTAATAGTTCTGACTTTACATAGGTATCATAGAAATATTTCTGTCTACTGGTATAGCATGCATGTTGCGACTTCAACCGTGGCACCGTACGTCAAAATTTCCAGCTTGATCAACAAACCAATCACAATTCCATTCACAGATAGATTTAATCAACAAATTTAGAACCAAGACTCCCAAATGATTGGTTGATTGATACGTTAGATTTTATCGTGCGATGAGAAGTATTTTAACTATATCAAGAACCAATTTTAAAGTTTCATAAGGAAAATGAATTAAGTGTGGATGGCAGAACATCGGAAACGAGTTGGTATGAATTGCTTCTTACCTGAAATGAGCGTTTGTTCGATTGATAAGTTAAGAGTTTTATGTCTAGTGAGAAATAGTTAAATTTACTTTGTTTCAAGACGAGCAAGTTAATCTTAAAAGAGGGAATAATAGTGAATAGGTCATTTAGGGCAACGAGTTCTGACTACCATTGCACAAGGGGGATAATGGGCAGGAGCAGGAACGTACACACCACCCCAGGGAGCCAATATAGTGGGATTTTTTATAAACTGCATGCAATGTGGCGTTTCTCAAGTTTTTCTACAATGACTAGCAGCAAGGCTTCCCATATTATGACCTTACTTCCCCGGGCTGAAATGAGCTTAACGTATAGTGAGCAATATTTCAGTGATATCAGGATGAGAACAAGTTTATCTTTCAAAGAGAGAAATAAAGTTGGAAGAGACAAGCAGGTCAGCCAGTTTTGATTGCCACTTGAAAATCGGATAAATGGGTAGGGGCGGGAAATTTAGCCTTCTATACTACCCCCCCCCCCCTCAGATTGCTCTACTTCGAAAAATATTGAAGGGGTCTTTATACATTATGGAACACGTCGTTTCTGTCAACATCTGGCTCAAATTTTTCGCGATTGGGCTTTCCGTTTTATGACCTGACCACCTTGCATAAACATGGCATTCCCCTATCTACCACCAGGGGATGCGCCGGAGCCCCTAATGACCGATTCCAGTGCCGGGCTAGTATGAGTGACTCTTTTCTTACACTCGGACAGTATTGCTCGACATTATCATAAGCAATGCTTCAGTGTCATCTTACACATTCACTTAAATAATAAAATCTACAGTATTTACCGTTTATATACTATAATTGATTTTGTCCCGTGTGAAAGTAAGTAGCTCCTGGTGCAACTGTCGTTTTGGCATTACAGTATTAATAATCTCAATGAAATGCTCTGCTTCCAACATGTGTGCGCGAATTACTTTTTTGTTGAATAATATTTGATTTACCTTATCTTTTTAATCGAGAAAAATATACGATAATTATCGAAAAACAGCGTTTTCGTAACAGACAAAATAACCATTCTCCAGATTGTGTAATTATAACCTGAGCAAGTGATCAAAGACAGTGTAATAATCAAAATAATTATTGAAAGAATAACTGCATTGTTGCTGTCTCACGTCCTTGTTTTGTTTTAGTTTTTCTCTGTTGCGGCCTTTGCCATGTCTTTGGACTTTGATTTTTGTGATCATCTCATCGCTTGTTTCTTCAATAGTCTACTGAGGTTGTGTTATAAAGACATTTTTATTTAGAGACAAAATTGGCATGGTCATTTTGTCATACAAAATGGATTTTCCCTTTTTCTTTTTGACAATATACATTGTACACTCAGTCTGGTCGTATCTTGCTTTTACAGAAAAGGTTATAGCTTCAGAGAGCTACGTAACCGTAGATTTTTGTCTTGTAAAACAATTAAACAATTTCCTACATGATTGTTTCTTATTGATAATGGTATTTACAAACAAAAGCGTTTTAAAGACAAAACAATAGAACACGTTAACATTCTGCTTCGACAAGAATTACAAAAATTGAAAAAGTTCAAGATCCCCCATCATTATTGCAAACTACATCAATCGTTATTTTTGACATTCTTAAAAACAAAATTCAACTATATGTCGTTCATTATTTGACCAGATACCAACTTGATGGTGACTTCAAGATGATGAAAAACAATGGGTATGGTTCTTTTTGTTGAATCTTACCCTGTATTTGTAGTAATTTTGTCCCATTACATACTTCTTTTCCTACTTTTAATACTGTCATGTAAAATTCAAAGATCTTTTGATATTTTGTTAACTTTTATATTCTGAAGCCTTTTCATATTTTTCATAATTGAAGTTTTTTTTACATGAAAAGCCATAAATCAATGAAAATTCAGTTTCCACAAATCTATCTTATAATTAAATATGAGAACCTGTCAATTAATATTGAGACATTACCTCACTCAATGTGTAATGCTTAGTGAGAAATTGGGCTCGGCATTGTTTATTTTTGCGGCTATTGTGTAAAATATTTTATACTTGTAGGGAATAATCATTCCACTTATTGAAGATACGTAGTAAGTTTTTTCAGTGGTCCATAGGTTGCTAGGTATGAACTCCTTATATGGCGTCCACTGGTTTCGGAAAACGGGAATACCTTGTATATTCCGGGTAGTGTTTAAAAACGGAATACATGACATAATTGAGCGGTGCTGAAGCCGTCGAAAAAAAAAATCAATCGATAAAACAATCCCATTCCCAACCAAACCTACAAGTGAAGGATTGATCGATTTGTTAGAGTGACGTCCAGTGAGTAATGCAGTATTTCTGCTATATCAGGCCGAGAACTAGTGTATCATTTTTAAATTTGTTTAAAGAAGGAAATGTGGATAGGAGATACTGGTGAATCTATCCTTCTCCCTTCCCCTTTGTCACTGTAGCTAATTACATGCCAGTTGACAGGCAAAACTAATTTACTAAAATCAGTCAACACCAGTTTTCTGGAACCATTGGGAGGTTCTCCTTTTTCTCCAAAACAATGATCTAAATACACCATGATCGGCATATATATAAAATAGAATTTTCTGTGACAATCTTCTCTGGATATGCTAAACACTGATCACTTATGTCCTGTAGACTTTTTTTTGCCAGCGGTTTTGGATTGTTATAGCTTTCAACCACACATGTTAGGAGATATTTCCGGGGCTCCCAGGCAAATTAAAATAACAATTCTGCCGTTTTAGGTATTCTGTTTCCTTAAATTAAATACAGATTAATACATGGGCATTTCCATATTGGCCTGGTTATCATCCCAAGACACCCATATTGGCCAGAGACGAAGTCGAGGGACAATATGGGTCGAGGGATGATAATCAGGTCAAAATGGAAATGCACATGTATTAAACTTTTTATTACATACTTCCGACGTTTAGAAATGCCAGGCCGATATGGACAGGAAGTCGTTTATTTGCCCAGGCCGATATGGACCGGAAGTCGTTTATTTTGTCTGAGATGCACGAGGAGCATAAAATAACCTATTATTTTCCTGGGGTGTGAAAATATGGACAGTTTACTTCCGGTCATATTGATCATGCAAAAACGCTTTTATTTTTACTAAGTATGTAATAAGAAAAAATAAATTCTACCATAATTCCTCAGTACAGCAGTCAGGGTCATTTTAATGGTCAAGGTGTTTCTATGGTATTATTCCGCCATTTTTGTGCAGTCTTTGTTCATTTAGGTCTTATACATTTAGAAAGTGAACAAAATAATTATTGAATTTCAAGAAAAGCCCATAGTAAATAAAATACTTTTAATCCTTATTCCTTTTGCAACATTTTTAATATGAAAACACTTAAGAGGACGAGCTGTAAGTCTGGTGGTTAATTCAAGATAACATAGAATTTACGTAAATAACAAAATACCGAAGTTACTGTGAATTTAGTTTCTTGATATACGCATTTCGACAACTTGTGTCTCTTCAGTGCAGATCAAATCCAAACATTTGGAAATCCATAAACCGAAATATGTAAAAGCCAAGAGAAAACAAATTACAATAGGAACTAAAAAGAGGAAAACCAAAATCAGCTAAAGACAGAGCTATGCAAGATATGTAGTCATCTTCTCATATATATTTTTTCCCAGATCATTTCTTGGTAAAATCCTTAACTATTCAAAACGTAAACGGTGACCCTCCAAATTTCATTTTATATTTAGTCAAATAAAACACTTCTATTTCAAAACAGAAAATTGCACAAAAATTTATAATTGGAGATTAATACCATGCAGACACCTTAACAACATTTTAATTTACATTAAAACTATGTCAAGGATTGTAGTACATGTGTAGTATTGTAGT
The DNA here is from genome assembly GCA_002080025.1 of Modiolus philippinarum. Classification (NCBI taxonomy): domain Eukaryota; kingdom Metazoa; phylum Mollusca; class Bivalvia; order Mytilida; family Modiolidae; genus Modiolus; species Modiolus philippinarum. Next base: position 17,458 of record MJUU01016035.1, on the reverse strand, counting down.
TTTCCGCATTATAAATTTTGTTGTCTCCTTTTTAATTTTAGGGGCTCGAGTAACACGTTACATTGTTTACACTGGAAATACTCATGCGGAAACTATGTCCTTTTTTGCGAAGTTCGGGCACATGCAGATATAGAGTTTTAGATGAAGGTTCCATAGAAGCAAGCATAATTTTTAATTGTATTGTGAGAAGTTTTTTTTTACATACAGATATTTTATCGACTTTGAATACTTGAAATTTAAATCACTAACATTTTTTTAATCTAACCATATTCTATAATAAAGATTTTATTCGAAAGTTCCACTTCCATACGTTCGTCACATGCAATGGAAGGATTTCAGTTGTATACTGGCTGGATGCACTTAATTTACCAACAGCTGTTTAAGCACAGTGATCATGAAAGAATTTTAGCAATAGAGGTCTAAAGTTGTATTTATTTACTATGTGGATCGAGGTGACCTAATTTTTATCAGGAACCTCGTAACTATCAAAATGTTATCCCTCTACCTGCCCTTATATCCCAGATCTACCCTTCACCAAAAACTTTAATTTTAAACACCTATCCATGAAACGAAGGTCAAAATGACCTTATATTTATCAGGAACATTTTGGCTATCCAATCACATCCAGTGACAAAATACTTTTCCTCTACCTTCTCTAGTATCTCAGATCTAGAATTTTACATAATCTTCAACCTGACTCACTCATGCATGAAATGTAGGTCAAGGTGACCTAATTTCTAGCAGAAACCTCATGACTATCTATGAAGCATCCAGTGACAAAATATCCTTTGCCTGCTCTGGAATCTCAGACCTAGACATAAACTTCAATCTGAGTCCGTATTGCGTGAAATGTAGTCAAAGTCACCTAATTTTATCAGGAATCTCATGACTATCCAAGAGGAAGACACTTACAAAATATTTTCCTCTTCCTGCACTAGTATCTCAGATATTGACTAACAAAAACTGTCACCTGAGTCACTCATGCATGAAATGCAGATCAAAGTCTTATATCGACGCCACGTCTTCTCCAAGATGCATTCATCTCTACTATGACTTGTACTTCAAAAGATACATGGACTTAAACTTAATTATGGACGAACTGACGAATTGCAATACCCCCCGACTCCGTTGGCCGAGAAGATGAAAAGGGAGAGACTCGGGGAATTGGAAAACAAACTCTGAAAAATGGAGCGATAGATTTTTCTATTTTTTTCTTATATCTTATTCATGCACTAGTTTTCTCTCTCGTCTCAGTTTTTGGTGAAAATTCAACGACTCGGTTTTTTACCAGCAGTGTAAATTATTGATCAAACTTGAATAAAATTGTCTCATACGATCATTAAAAAGTTTTTTAATAGATATCAGTCCCTTGTGGAAAAATTTGAAATTTCGGTCCGAACTCTGATTTAAAATTCTTTTTTACTTAGTGCCGGGATGATCATTTCTTTTAACTGTCTACGACCTTATACAATGTAATAGCATTTGCTATTGAGTTGCTACAGGAAACTACCGCAATGGAAGGGATGTTTAGCATGTCATCAAATGGGTTTAACCCAACATTTCTTTTGAAACAGGACCATTGCGGTCTTCATTTTTTTTTCAACCTGATTTGATTTTTTTTTGTCTCATGGACTTCGGCTCGTGACAACTCTGTTCAGAATTTTGTTATTACCCCCATTTCGACTTCTGCTGTTCGGAACATCCTCATAATTCAGATATTACAGGGTTCCCACGCTACTGGGAAAACGAGAGAAAGTAGAGAATATGGATTTGGTCATTCCCGGTCGGGAGAAAACCTTGAAAAGATTTAAAATTTCTTAATTAATTGAGAACAGAACCCGCACTCAAAAGAACGAATAATCCATGGACAATGGCAACATCGGAAGGACACAACTTGAGTACGGGACTAACAAGAAAAATGAAGACACACATACAGATGAACAACACGTACCCAATAAAAGCTATGGGTGAGATCAGGCGTACCGGTTGAGTAAGCATCCTGCTTCTTATGAGACGCCCGTAATGTTGAACATGTCAACTCCGGTAGTAAAGTCAAATCCGATAGAAGAAAACCAACTTTAGTTGTAGAGGGAAAGATCTGTTGTCATCTGGGGAACAGATATCCCATAGCAATCAACAAGATCGTGATGTCTGTAGTGATGACTAAGTTTTTGGTAACGTACCCTTGCTTAAGTAGTCTATTTGTTAGCAACTGACCTCTATCAAGGAAGTCACTGTAACGACCACAAGCCCTTAAGGAGCAAATGAGTTGTGAGATATATACTCCATATGATGGTGCTTTTGGAATGTTGTTACAAAGAAAAGGGAAGTTGAGTATTGGAATGGTGAAGTCATCGCGTTTGTCATACAGCCTAGTTGTAATATAACTCTGTCAAGTATCCTTAATTTCAAGCTCTTTTGGATAAATAAGATAAAGAAAATCACCAAAGTGACGGTTATTAGTGATAAAATATCATCTATACAACGGAAGCTGAAATTAAAGGACTGGGCTAGTTTTTTTTTTTTGTCTTTATTTTGAAGAATCCCTTCATTGAATTCAGCCTCATAAGAGTGGAAATCCAGGAAAAAGTTTTGAATTTCGTATCGGTCGCGACTTTAATTGAACCATGTCTGGTTCACTCGGTTAATGTTTTTGATGTTAAACCGGAAACTAGTAGAAAACATTTTTGCGCTTTATGTACAGGTCCTTTATCTTTCGGTGAACATATAAAAGAAGAACGTCGAGGAAATGGCGCTTTGGTATAACACTACTGATTCAGTCTCCCATAGGCTCCTATGGTCAATTTTCGATTTTATTTGGAAACATGCAATATCTAAATTCAAGATTATTTTGTAAAACCTAAGGAGTATCTCCCTCCTGCATAGCTCTTTCCTTAGCTGATTTTGGCTTTCCTTTTTTTGATCCTATTGGTAATTTGTTCTCTATCAGCTTTCAAATATTTCGGTTTATGGATTTCCAAATGTTTGGATTTGATCTGCACTGAAGAGACATAAGTTGTCGTAATGCACATATGCAGAAACTAAATTCACAGTAACTTCGGTATTTTGTTATTTACACACGTTTCAAAGTTTGTAAAAACAAGATGTATTAAACGAAAACATCGCGAAGCGACAATCGGAGAGAAGGAGCTATAACTTCCATACCAGGCAAGTCCAATTCAATATTTTACCTCAGAGGTGTTTACAACTACGGATTTTCCGTATTTTCTACGGATTTTCAAGTAAATGCATTACAGGGTTCACATTGCAAACATACCATTTATTCATAAAACACCTTATTTCCGAAATTTGGCAATCATTGTTTCTTTAAATAACTAAATACCAAAGTTACTGTGAATTTATTTTTGCATATACGCATTTCGACAACTTATGTCTCTTCAGTGCAGATAAAATCTAATCGTTTGGAAGACCATTAAATTAAAGATGTTCAAAACCTGATAGAGAAGAATAAAGCAATACAGTTGATGTAGGTCTCGGTCAAAACAATGCTGCTGTAGCGAATTCAGTAAATCACCACTTTATTAGTCTGATGAAATCAACACTTCATTGTTACTCCCAAAACTTACCTGGATTGTTTATCTTGGATACCACAGTGAATATGATCGTAAATCTATTAATAGTTTATTGTTTCTAGTAAATCTTGAATGATACAATTTTATTTATTATTTGTAGCTTCTGCAGATGCTTATTTCCGTTTATATAGGTTTATTTCCATTCAAAGGGGATCGTATTGATACAAATTACAGTGGGCGATTTTCGACGATTCTGATTGGTTGATTCAGGGGTGTTCTCCGGAGCGTCCGCGTCTAGAGTACTTAAGGGCCACGGCACTTAGGCAAATTTGTTCTGTTCTTGGACAGAACCATGCTGGTTGGGTTTCGAACAATACAGCCGTTTGCTGGGTTTGATGTTGTCCCTTTGGCGACAACTTATGACCCAGATAGGGTTGTGAGTGTTTGGGTTGCCTTTTGCAGAGTCCGGTGTGAATCCGGCTTGCGGGGTGTGACCCCTCCTAAACGGAGGCTGACCCCGAGGGTCCCGGGATATAGAAATAGGACCCATTCCGTGGTTGTGCGGGATTAATAAATACACAACCCATCTTTCGGATGGGATGTAAACTCAGGTCCACGTGTTGGAAGAAAGCCACACTTCCAGCACGTTAAAGAACCCTTGTTGCAAGCTCTTTTTGGGGTGGTCCGTAGGTGATCGGCAACAAGGCTAAATTCCCCGCCCTTGACGATTTCACCCTACTTTTCCAGTGGCAGTCAGAATTTCCCGTCCCATGGCCCTTTCCATACCCCAAAGTGATTATTTATTAACAAACTTGTTCTCGTCTTGATATAGCTGAAATATTGCTGAATAGACGTTAAACAATATTCAATCAATCAATCATTTGGTTTAGAACCGTATTAGGGTTGAAGGGATTTTAGACATGGTGTATGTGGTTTGAAAAGGTTCCGGAACGGGGTGTTTGTATATATCTAGATTAGTTGTTTTATACAGTTTATTAGATTCGTTATAATTTAGAATGGTTTGATGCGATAGTTTTAGTAACATTTATTGATTTGCAAGGAGCCTTTGTACATAACTTAGTTGATTGATGTTGACATGGTTTCAGTTATAGTTTTGGCATTGTTTAAATTAACTTTTTAAACTGTTGATTGACAGATCCTTAGTTTAAACTGGAAAGAACCCAGTGATATTGTGTTTTAATAGGTTACACGCTACCCTGCATTGCGCGTCCCCAGGTAGTGGATATGGGAACGCCCCATCGAGGCGGGGTAGTCAGGTCATGTAACGGAAAACCTAAACAAAAGCAATTGTAGACACACTGTATGTGGAAACGTCAAGCCCTATGAAGTACACAAATCCCTTCTATATATATATTTCTTGTGCAAGAGCATACCTACAGGGGGTCGTATAGAAGATAACATTTCCTGCCTCTACCAATTTCTTCAATGTTCCAGTGGCAATCAATACTCGCTGCTCGAGTTTTCCATTCCCTCTTTAAATCTTTCATCCTTGACTTGTATTTTATTAGAATTGATTAATGTATTTAGTTATTTGACCCCTTCTATATTTCCCTTTGAAGAGCATGACTCGCTTTGAACAGCAAAGTAAAAGTAAGAGAACAGAACTGCCAGTCTAAAACGAACAATCCAAGGACAATGGCAACGTCGGAAAGACAAAGAAACAAAGACTTTACATGAGCACGGCACAGAAAAGAAAATGTAGACACTCATATATACAAAAATGAACAACACGGACCCAATAAAAAAAACCATGGATGAGATCAGGTGTACCGGTAGAGTAAGCATTTCTGCTTCTTATAAGACACCCGCCGTGTTGAACATGTCAACTCCGGTATTAAAGTCAAATCCGGCAGAGGAAAAACAAATTTCAGTGGCAAAGAGAAATACCTGTTGTCATCTGGGAAACTTGTATCCCATAGCGGTCCACAAGATCGTGATGACCTCAAATTAGGGGCAACATACCCTTGCTTAAGTAGCCTATTTGTAAGCTACCGAGCTCTATCAAGGTCGTCACTGTTTCGACCACTGGCCCTTGAGTAGCGAATGAGTTGGGAGATGTAAGCTCCATATGCCAGTACTGCTTTTGGAATGTTGCTACAAAGAAAAGGGAAGTTGACTATTGGAAAAGTGGAGTCATCGCGTTTGTCATATAGCCTAGTTCGTAGTGTACCTATGTTGTCAATTCAAGATGAAGGTCAAGGAACGAGGCTGATGTCGAAGTATCTGTAGTATCCTTAATATCCTTAATTTCGAGCTCTTTTGGATAAATAAGAGGAGGAAAATCACCAAAGCGAGGGCTGCTCAATAATAAAATATCATCTATATAATGGAAGCTGAAATTAAATTCCTGCCCCTACCCAGTTCTCCCGTTTTCTAGCTAAATCTATAAAAATAATGAATTACAGAAAAAGGCGGATAAAATTATTGATAAAATTTGTGTACGTCATATAAATATAAAGAGAAATGTCTTTTTTCATTTCTTAGTCATACGTACAGAAAATATTCACACCAAAAAATTTAGATTCTATCTTTGTTTTATTCTCAAAATACGGATGATCAAGGAAACATTACTGTTGAAATACTGATATCAGTTAACAGGTGTAAGCAGGTCTGTTTATGGATTCTTGACGAAAAAAATTTTGATTCCACAATCGCCGATATTGTACCTTTTCAACTTCAAACTCTATTTTATGAGGAACGAGGTAGGGTACCTGAAAGAATGTTCACCAATAGTACTAAACATGGTTAATAAGGCAATATCATAAAACACCTCTGGTTCGAATTCCAGAAGGGATTACCCAGAACATTATCAAAAACAAAATAATCTTCTGAGAGTGTAACAGAATTCGTATTTGGGCATTTAGAGTATTTTTTAATGATTATTACATTAGGTAGTTTTGAAATGTCCCATTTTTATTTTAAATAAAAGTTCTGTTTCAGATGAATTTATTGATTATATCAAAACTTTTCAGTTGATGTTTAAAGCACAATTTTATACATGTTTAAGAAAAAAAATTGGTAATGGTATCCCAATAAAAGAGTGAAGTGTACGTTAGTTTTAGATACAAGTGGTAAAATCAAATGTTTTTAATAATACAAAAAGTAAGAAAAAATGGAACATCTGAAACGGGAAAAAGATTTGAGTTACCACTCAGAATCTTCTAGAATGTGACACCTTTATCACAGTGATTCATCATGGATTGTCTCTTATATACAGTTTAAACATATGATATTAAGGATTAGTTAGAGTTTAACGTCTAGTGAGCAATATTTCAGCTATATCAGGACGAGAACAAGTTAATCATTTCAAAACAATTGTATGTGAATGAAATAACGGTGGAAGGGACAACCAGTTTTGATTGCCACTGGAAATAGGGAGAATTGGTAGGGGCAGGAAATTTAGCATTCTATAGGAGACCCAGTGACTGCTCTCTTCAGAAAAATATAGAAGGGATCTTTATGCTGCATGGAGCGTGGCGTTTCTCCACACAGTACGGCTACAATGGTTACCGGCGAGTCTTTGTGTTTAACGACCTGAAAACCTCGCATAAACAGGGCATACCCCTATCCACCAGCTGAAGACGCACCTGGCAGCTCTGTTGCCGGAGCCCCAGAAAACCGATTCAGGTGCCGGTTGATATCAGATATCAAGGAACATGACTTTGAAACAACATGTATCATGTTTATCCAATAATTCCATAGTAATCCTAAATGGTGTCAGAAGTGGGAAAAATTTGACCATGAAAAAGGTTGAAAGATCTTTTAAACGACCTGGAAAAGTACTTGAATTTCAACAGGAAGAAAATTTTTCATTGGCGGATCCAGGGGTGAGCATTTCGTGCGCGTTATGCAAATCTGACAAATAAACTGCTTAAAATGGACAGGAACTTATCCCTTTTTTTCTGACACTTCATTGGACCCCTTTTTCGGGGTTTATCATTTATACTCCATACTTACGTTCACACTTGTTTATACTTATTGAATTATTTTTTAGATAGGTATATCAAATACAATTTTAATTGGAGCTTATTCTATTCACCGAAACCAAATCCAGAATGGAACAAATAAATAATGAGAGGTAGCAGCATATCTCTATGACAACTAGAGAGAAAAGGAAACGGTAAAAATTGTTTATGTTTAAAATTGCTCCAAGTACACACAAACATATACTAGTATTGTTAAAATCCTGTAAATATAAAAAAAATAACTGGTGAAAAACTTAAGGTTTGCCCAGGTCTAACCTCTTTATGTTGTGGGTTTTTGCCTAGTAACTTAGGTAGTTATCGTAGTTATACCTAGGTTTATGGTACGTTTCACTGTCAAAATTTCCATTTTCGCTGTTTTTGGGGATACACAACTTCATTATGGGGGAGTTATGTGAGTTGTGGGGGATGTTCATGACGACCCTTGGTAAAGAATATTTGGAAAGTATCCCAGCAGAGTTTCTTTAAGATCGTGGAGGACAACAAAGCTTCGTGTCATGCAAACTGCAGCAAAATTTTCCTGTTTCAAAATCTTAATTATTGGCATTGGCAGCAATTCCATCAAAATTAATAACATTTGGTCGATGAAATTAGAAATACGTATAACATAATGACACTATTTTCTTCCAATTGCCCATATTTAATTAACATTGATAGAACGGCAGAACCGTTGGCTGTGGGCAGAGTTACCCTCCCCATTTTACGTCACAAAACTGTAAACGGTTTGCAGTGCATTAGTTTGTATTCTTTATTTGTTTTAGCAAGATTAAGATTATGTGGGTATTTTGAAAGTTTACAGTTAAAAAACCATTGTGCCTACGTATTTGTTAAATTGTTTCTTTTGTTGACTTATACCATTTTTTCACTCTATTTGGCTTTAGACTTTTATTTTCCGTGTTTCACATAGTGCCAACTTTGGTACTTATACTGCCATGTTTCCTTGTGTCAATTATCCTTTCTGCCAAGTATGTCTGTGCATAAACTTAATTTTCTTGACTCTGTTTCGCGGTTGCATTTTATTGAATGGTTTGCTGAAACATGGTCTTACTCTCACATCCAAACTTTTACAACAAGGTTACAGATTTCATAAATTATTAAATACTTTTAAGAAGTTTTACAAAAGATATGAACATTTGATATCTAGATATGACGTGACTCGCAAACAACTTATTACAAAGGGCATTTCTCATTCTCGATTTTATGGAAATGTTGTTAAAAAATGTCAAAAACTGATAAGTAATCCAGAAAAACTAGGACGTAACTTACATTCTTTACATAATAGTGGATATCGACGAGAAATTCTGAACAAATCCGTTAAATTGGCTTTGGATTCCACTGACCTGAAGACTTTACATATATACTGGCCGCTCACTGATACTGCCGATGTCTAGTGAAATACATGAAGACTCTTGACCAAATTTTGACTTTGATTTTTCTTCTGTAGTGCGACAGTGATTACCAGCAGACTATATTCCTTGAGCTAACCGACAGTTATTCGCATGTTTATGATACTATAGGGAAAAGGGATAGAGAAAGGGGAGGTTTGGGTATCCATTAACCGGTTTAACCCTACCACTGGCTTTTGCTAGTGCCGGTACCAAGTCCGGCTATCGCGAGTTCCTATTGTTATTTATGTTTGTCTCTTGTTTTCATTATTGTTTTTCTGTTGCAGTTTGCTTGTAAATTGTGGCATGTGATTGTAATCCCTGGCCATTGTAGGTGTTTGCTGTTATACTGTTTTTTAAAAATACTGCGGCTTCATTCCGTGTATGGCACTCGGTAGATGTCCTTGGTACTGGATTTGACTTCCTATTTTGATTTATTTGGTAATGAGTATTTCTTTTGTTACATCTTTTGGAGTATGGCTTTCCATATTATTTGATTTAATGCTGCTGATGAGAGGTTACTCCTTGAAACACGTGTACAGCATAACGAAATTTACTGTTGTTTTTTTTATGCAACTTCGGTATTTTTGTATTTCGAACCATTGGACCGATGCCACTGCTGGTGGACCAGAGGTCCCCGAGGGTATTCACCAGCCCAATAGTCAGACTTGTCTGACATGAAAATTTTACCTTGCGTGTTATAGAAATTTACTGTTTTTATCAAAATTATAATTCCTTAAAAATACCGAGGCTTCATTCCGTGTATGGCACTCGGTAGATGTCCTTGGTACTGGATTTGGCTTCCTATTTTGATTTATTTGGTAATGAGTACTTCTTTTGTTGCATCTTTTGGATTATGGCTTTCCATAGAATTTTAATGCTGCTGATGAAAGGTTACTCCTTGAAACACGTGTACAACATAACGAAATTTACTGTTTTTTTTTATGCAACTTCGGTATTTTTGTATTTTGAAATCTTAATATCTATGTTTTTCTTCATAGATACATACTTCTAAAACTTCCAAATTTGCAGCTACGTAAACTTTCTGTCTCGTGGTTTCGGTGTCATGAACATTTATATTGCATGAATAAAAATGTGCGCGATTTTGCCATATGCTTATTCTAGCGGTCTGCCTTCTACAGGATGATTAAACCAGCGACATAACCAATTCATTTGGTATTTGGAGCATATTTCGAGTTTCGGCTTATATATATTTAGTTGATTCATCTCGTTCTACAACAGGCACTGAAATGTAGGTATCTCGTATGCAATAACTTGATTAGGGGTACCCCTAATTGAGTATTTATTTATTAAATCGGGGTAATAACAAAACCGAACACAGTAGTCAAGAGCCGAAGTCCATGACACAAAAAGACCCTACCGGAAAAATTGTCGACTGCAATGGTCCTGACTTGGTACGAGCATTTCAGGAACATTAATAACAAAATTCCAAAATTAACAGTAATTTTAGTCTTTGCATGTGGCCATTTTGACAGCTTATGTCTCTTCTGTGCAGATAAAATCGAAAATTCTGAAGACCATAAACCCAAGAAATTGCAAAATCTGATAGAGCACAAACAAGCAAAAACCCTTAATTGAAAGGCAAAAATCAACTAAGGACAGAGCTGTGTAGGAGGGAGATTCTCCTTAGTTTTCTGAAATTTGTATATTGCAAGTTTCCAGATCAATTCAAATTACTTGGTTGGTGCTGAAATGCGTTAAAAAGCAATCGACAAACCTATATTTTAGCCCAATCCTCAAATGATTGATTGATCGATTAGTAAGTGTTTATGTCTACTAAGCAGAGCAATATTGCTGTTATGTCAGGTCGAGAATAAGTTTATCATTTTCATTTTTTAGGAAAATAGGTATTAATGAGGGAATCTTTTCAACTAATACTCGTATGAACCTTTACCGTTAATAGGCTTCTCAATGAAGTATATTTTTTTTTGTAGTTAGAATTTTATCTTGAGTCATGGGTCGCGAGTAATCAAGATTTCAGCAATGTAAGGACCAGAACCGCTTAAAATCAAACTAAGAAACAAATTAAGGTTGAAATGCCAATTGGGAAAGGAAAAACCAGTTTTGACTACCAATGAAAAAAAGAAACAAATGGGTAGGGGCAGGAAATTTAGCATTCTTACCATATCAACTAGACATAAATTTTTCGAAACGTTAAGAAGATATCTATACCACAAAAAGCGTTGCTTGGCTCCACACAGAATTGTCTGCAATGGTAAACGGTCATCCTTTGATATTATGAAAGACAAGGCATTCCATAACCACCAATGGGGAGGCGCCCGGAAGTTTTCTGACTAAAACCCTGAAAATAGATTTAGGTGGCGGGTTCATGTGAGTGTCATTAATAAACTATCTTTGTTAAATACAATGCTTCTGCTCGCACATTCATTTTAAAAAAAGATACTAGACTGCATTAGTGCTCCGTCTAAAGTAAGGAGATCCTTGAGTGCAATTGTCCAATAAAATCTCCAGTAAAGTTCCTTCTTCCAACATGACAACGAAAATTAGCTTTTAAGCCTATTTTTCTTATCTTACAAAAATATAGATTACTCTGATCGAAAACAGCATCTTTTTTCAAGAAAATTAAAAATTTCTCGTATAAATGAGTAATACCGGTAGTTTATATTGTCAATAGTGGAAAAAATGTGTAATAGACACGATAAATTATTATAAACTTAATGATATACTGATAGTTTATTTTATAGGAAAACATTTTAGACAAATATAGCCATTTTTCATTAAAGAATTTTCTTCCCTTCTATATTCATATTAATAAGGACATAAAAATACTAAAAATAATCTCATGATATCTGCTTTTAGTTTTTTTTTCTTTATTTTCATCATTTTTATGAAATTAATCCAGGATTCAAAGGAATTCTTCCCTAAACAAAAAAGAATAACTAAAATGTGCAAGCAGAATAATATTTATAATATTGTATTTCTAAACCATCTCCGTTACCGTAATTTCCGAGAGATGTGAATATGTATATATATTTTTTAATTTGTGTGACTACCTGCATGAGGTGATTGTATATTGTAACAGTCGTAAAACATTCTGTCTGTGTATATTTCACTGTCGTCTCAATATACGCACGTGTCCGGCAGTCTCCCCGGGGCAGAGCTGTCGGCTTACACAAATTACAAAATTACGCCTTACTATACATGTATTTTATCAGTTTTGGGTGATCAAATAGGTATGAAAATAAAATATAAAGAATTCTCCACTTGAAGTTTTTATCCGGATACAATTTCAAAATTCAAATTCAAGATTTCATCTCAGTAACTATACGGAATAAAGAGGTCTCAGTAACTATACGGAATAAAGAGGATATTAAGAAAATATACAAGGAACAAACCGACACATTTTGTTCAACAAAACAAGGAATTTATCCTACTTTCTTGGATCTACTGTCCATTGAAGCTAAAATTTAATCTACATTTAACTAGTCCCAGATTGAAATTGTGTTTATTGATAATAAAGATATATGTATTCGGGTTAATAATCCCAGATTGAAATTGTGTTTATTGATAATAAAGATGTATGTATTCGGGTTAATAAATTGACTTTTTTATTCCATTTATGTTAAAAATCCTGTTTCTTGACTATGTGTCAGTCTTATCAGATGCAGAGACATATAAAACCATTTTATATGTCTCTGTCAGAAGTAAGGGGAACTTGTGTAAGCAAGTCCTAGTGCATTCCTTCCATTTTATTATGTTGGTGATATACTAGTGTACTTTATTCCGTAATATACTGGCGGCTTAAATAATGTATTCCGGAAAGATTATTTGTCTTGAAATAAATACACTGTTACACTCTTGCCTTATATAGGTTTGAAACAAGTTAGTTAAAAAATGCTTGATGTATTCTTGATGCATTTGAAAGCGGATAGAACAGAAAATATAATACTACAAGACATGGATGTCGGATCTCAAGCTTACAGCCGAGACTTGAGCGCAAAGGTTTTTAATTACAAAAGCTGATATATTGATCGGAAATCGGCAAAATTTTCGCAATATTTTGAATACGTGTACAGGTGCGAAGGTGAGGTGAAGTTTTGGTGAGAATAAACATCGTTACCAGGTGACTAAGGATTATGTTGTACATGAAGTGGACTGTACAAAATTCAGCGATTGAAAAAAAAAATTAACTGAAAAAAAAAATAAAAAAAATAAAAAAGACACGTGTGTGGCAAATATGTCTCTAATTTTTTTTAAAGATTTCTTGGTTTGTTATTTGTTTACTTATTACTTGTGGTAAACGTTTTTTTTTCTAAGACTGAAGAATTTTTCCTTTTCATACACGTTTTGATCCATTATATGATTGCGTACATAGCAGTTAGTGGAAATATGAGGACACGTGCATGCCTAAGTGCATAAGGGGCCTAGCACATAAGTTTCATCAGAATACGTGTTGAGTCGGGACAATATGAAGAAGTTCCATATTAGTAAAAAAGCACAAGACACATAATCCTAATCACGCACATCAGCATAATAAAAACTCCGGTTTTTTTAACCTCGCTGACTAGGACAGTATCTTTTGTATGAAAAAAGGGTTCTTCGGACTTTTAACTTTCAAACAGAAAAAAAGAACAAACATTGAGACCTCTATGCTTGTTGTCGAACATTGAAGCTTCTTGGGTTAAGCAAAGGCCAACCGCCTTCTTGTCGGGAACGACAAATTCGCACCGTACAGCAAGCGTTGTTTATTTAGCCATTTAGTATTTTTGTTTTGTTTTGAAGTCTGGTATATTTGAGCATATTCACTGGTTTGAATCGGTCAATAGTAAAAAAAAATGTATTATGACTTCAATATCCGAAGTTGTAATGTTGTCGAGATAAATTGACTAAATTTGTATACTCTCGGACATCAACACATAATGAATATTATTATAATTCCTTGCTGATTATTAAACATATAATTCCATCCTATATTCAGCCCATAAAACGTTCAAAATGCTTTTTGTAATGTAGTTTGTATTTGACCAATTCGACAAGCTATGAATCCGACTGGCGGATTTCGGGGGTGCGGGGGGGGGGTGCGTAAGCCCCTCTTTTTGTTGCAAAACAAAACTTGTGGGAATTCTGTATTCTGTAATTTCACACATCGTTATGAATTGTACTTCAAAATGAAATATTTATAGATTTTTAATGGAAAAAAATATGCTTTGAAAGTTACAATATATCTGGATACACATATTTTTTTTTCTGAATGAAAATCGCAACTGCATCACAAGCATTATTCCGACTGTGGAATAAATGATTAATTGACTTGTTTACAAGCATTTATTCATACATAATAAACACGCAATAAGTTCTGTGGCGTGCGTGTCACAGGTGACCACCTGAACAAAAAATTCACCTGAACAAATAATTCACCTGTGTCACACGGGCCACCTGGGGTTTTAATTAATGATAATAAACAATTACAATTAACAAGGTAACATGTTACAGAGGATTAAGTTTTGTCAACAACGAAGTGTAAGTGCACAATTTCTTAACCGTGAAAAATATCCGCACGTGTGCACATTCGTTTTTGAAAGGAGTAAAACAAAGGTATGCACGAAATTTACATTCTTTTGAAAAAGGGTTAGTTTCTCTAACATTTCTTTTTATTACTAATAGAAACTCGAAATTCGGACAATTAATAGTTTTTTTCCCTAACTTCATGTTCATGTTTTGATCGTAAATTGATAGCGTACATTGTAGTTTATTTTTCCTATACGGTATATGGATATCGAGTATTGACCAATCAAATAATATTATATAAGGTACCGGAAGCATTGTAAAAGGTACCGGAAGAAGTCAATATGGCAGCCCCCTGCTTGTTTAAATTTTGATACAAAAACACAAATTATAGAATAACCACTTAAGATCTGAAAACGGGTCACAGCAACAACGTTTTAAAATACATGTTTGAATAACATATCAAATTTAATTTTTTGAGTGAACTTTCCCTTTAACGATTATGGAAATCAGAAAAAAGGTCATTTTAGCTAATCTCATGTGCAGTGATTCGGAAACGATGGCAGATATATCAACTAATAAAACAAAAAAGACAAGTTAAAAGCTAATGAAAATGGAGGCGAAAAATTAAACTTTTGAACAAAACTAAATAAGACAGAAATACAGATTATTACAGGTCTCAAAAGAGGAATGTCTCTGAAAAGATGAATGTGAGAAATGAATAAAAAAAAATCAAGATTCATCAAATTGTATTTATAAACAAAATAAAAATAGTACGAATCAAACACAATTTAAAGGCAATAGAAAGGAATAGAATTAAGGTAGTTGTAACCCAAAAATGTACACAAATTCAATTTTCTTTAAATTTGCAATATGAAACAATTATGTGATAATATACTTCAAGAAAAAAGTTTTGAAAAGTTTCACCGTAAGATCTTTGATCTACATTTCATAGAAACACCCCTGTCTTAGGGGTCTTCAATTCTGTTCAGAAATCACCATGAGGCGTATACTACTGTTCTGTATATTATTAAGAAACTGCATAAATTAGTCCCAATTTGCTGAACTGCTTCTTGGAAACTTGTAGACCTAAATATAAGACAATAAAAATCATAAGCATGTATTAAGTGTTGATTTGCAGTACAAAAGAAATTCCATTGTCAAAACAATGCTGAAAACAAAGCTTCATTCAATTTCTTCTAAATGAAAATTCTCTAATTCAATTTTCATCAAAAACTCAGAAATTGAGATCCTCCATACATATGACTTATGTCAAAATTTTATAAAAATTCACAGTACCATTTTTTCACAATGGTAGAAAAACTGCATAAAAAGTCATAATATTCCTTGATACTGAACGTCAAGTTGAAAGAATTACCTCCCATGTGAAATATATGACTTTCATGTACTTTAATATTTTTTAAAATACCATTCGAAACCTGGAAATTATAATGCAGGCATTACGAAGTGTTCTATTGAAAGTGTTTTTTCATGATAAGATGGATATTTTATCTTTTATTTATGAAAAATTTATTAAGTCTTTTGTTTTATTCATACCGATCACAACAAGTATTTTTATGTAAAAAGGAGTTATCTCCTCCTACCCTATGTCTACTACCTTAATGGCCCATATTTTCGGTCGTTTAGTCTCAACCATTGGGCAACCGGAAGAAAAACAAAAATAGTGGACCTGTCAGAATGAGAGAAATTAGACCCAATGACATGTACAGATCAGGCCGATGTGTCCGCGCACAAAAGTGGGCAACTTAAGGTAGATAGACACTATCATTCATATCCATGAGATTTTGTTGTAAGTCCGCACAATTGAAGAACCAATCATACTTACCCGAAATCTGTAATAAAAAGTATGGGTCACCATGCTTGCTTTTTCTAGAATTGAGGTCCAAGTTTGCTCATTTGTAGCCATTTTTTTTCACCTAAATGTACATATAGAATGCACGGGGAAAATATGGAAAGGAAATTTTTAGCTTGATAGAAATGAACTTTTTATCCATGAGAATTTGATGTAGTTTTGTGAACAGATAGTTTATGATGTAATTTATTGATTAGCATTAAAAAATATATATGTCCCCTTGCTTTTAACGGAGATATTTTACAAAGTTTCCGGAATAAACATTATTTACGGGAAAAGGGAGTTAATTCGCGGCAAAGTAAATGAAATATGACGTTTTACGTCTGTCATTCAATTATGACGTCACATAGGAAAGCTGTCAAATTACTGTTCCGGCTCGAAAATCAAACCTACCCCGTATCCGACTCTTTATTTTGCTAATGCGCGATTGAATTGCGCAGCGCAACAGTGTCTATCTACCTTAAATGTAAATGCATTCAATGGCGTTGTACATAAAACAATATATATATGCATATATATACAAATAACATACAATATCAAAATAGCATATTTTTATGTACATGTGCTTAAAAAAGCATGTACGTACTAACTGATCATAGACCAACACAAAAATTGCTGTATTCACACATTCAGAATAATGCTAATTACGTGTATTGTTTTCCAAATTGAAAAAAAAATCTCAACTAAGCACTTTTCTGCGAGTAACATCCAAATTTGGATTCGTATTATAAAAACAAATAATGGTGTACAAGAGAAGAACAACAATAAAAGCGTTGTTCCATTGCTTGGTTTAGTCATGTATTTGTAAAAACTTTGTCTCTTGTGCATTTACTCCATATCCTTTCATTGTTAGTACAAAAATATGATACCGAAAATGTCAGAATAGAAAAAAAAATCTAGTCAAATTTAAGGTAGATAGATAGTAATATTCATATCCATGAGATTTTGTTGTAAGTTGGTACAATTGAAGAATCAATCCTACTTACCCAAAATCTGTAATAAAAAGTATGGGTCACCATGCTTGTTTTTTCTAGAATTTATATCAAAGTTTGCACATTTTTAGCCATTTTTTCACCTACGTTTACAAAGAATGCACGGGGAAAATACGGAAAGGCAATTTTTAGCTTATTAGAAATGAACTTTTTATCCATGAGAATTTGATGTATTTTTGTGAAC
>MJUU01016033.1:0-22017 GCA_002080025.1 Modiolus philippinarum | reverse complement strand
AATGACCCGAACCTTATTACCAATACACATACACAATTTAACAAGAAGACTGATTTCGCAAAGAGAGTGTGGATATTTCCAATTTTCCTTTTCATTTATGACATTGCTACTATTAAATAGTAAAAAAAAGACTGTGGAAGCTATTGTACCAAACTTTTGACTTCCTGTAGATTTTGGTATTAATCCTTATTTAACTGTATGGTGTTACAAAACAATGCCTTGAATCATCTGAATGAAAAGGGGGATGGTTCTCTTTTATACACCTTGTTGAAAACTTGACCGAGAAGCACATAGCGGCATGAGAATTAAAAATATATTTGCTTTATACTATAATATGTGAATCTCGGGAGGGGGTGTCCTCTGAAAGAACGGTTATTTTAAAGGTTAAAAGCGAGTCAGTGTAAAATGGAGATGGGTACACTGACGCAAATTTTGAACTTTAAAAATACCAAATAATGGAAGGGAAATCGAAAGGAGACAGTACTACATTAATCCAAATCAATCCTCTGCTCGCCGTCTGAGAAATTGGCGATATTGAGTAACCGTTTTCGCATAAATCGCCAACCATTTCCGTATTTTCTGTCTGTCGGGTTGGTAATAAGTGTATTTTCCCCGATTTTTTCCTCTCACTGTGCCGAGAACTTTCGAATCTTGTATCCTCGCTGACATTTACTCGTCAATGACATGCAAAAATGCTAACTGGGAGGAAAAGAAAATTGTAGCTCGGGATGTACCAAGATCGGGTTTACACTATGAACTGTCAATCTTTACTGTTTTTTTTACAAACCATCAATATGCCACGTGCTTCACTAACAAACTTGCACAAGTGCTTGATTTTGATTTTACCAAAATCTAAAGTGTGTATCAAAACTTGCTGCAAAGTTGCTACAAACTTCCCGCAACCAAATTGATGTGCAGTTAAGTACTGTGCGCCAAAACTGTGCTTGATAGTGCCACTGGATGTACACTTTATTCGCAATTCTGGCACATTGTAACCTGCGGGAAGTGAGTCACAAGTGTACAGAAAAATAATATTTTGCGCCAGAAGTGCACCGCATTGAATCTGTGTAACGGATGCATGCCATCACTTGTATGTTGAGAAATGAAAATCATTGTTGTGTGCCGGGATGAACCATAATTAAAACTGTGAATATGTTTGGCAAAACTTGTGTTAAAAATTGTTGTTGTGTGCAATAAAGGGCCATAATTAAACTAACTATAAGAATTAATTTTAAATATTTAGTTGAATTTATTTCACATTAGTTAAATATCGATAAAAAAAATAGGATTCAATCCAGATCAATAATGAATTGCTTATTTATAACTCAATCAGAGGTAATAGTCTCTGCACATGTGCAGAGTTTAAAAAAATTGAGCCAAGGGAAGGCAGATGCTATTACAACAAAAGGAAAACATTGCTTTTGTTTGAGAAATCTTAGAATAAATGGAGGAAAATACATATATAGAAGGTAAATATATGTCTTTAAAGTGTTTTGTACAATATTTTATCAATTTTATCTGTTAATTGTTTTGCTTAATTGGTAAGAGAAAAACAATTCAAAAGGGGAAGGGTGATCTGCTTTTAGATCTTTAATAGAAAACATAACCTGAATGCATTTTTATAATCCATATCATATACCATTCAAAATTAAGTTAGTTTTAGACCTAATTAAACATAGTATATCCTTCCGGATCAAGTGGATTACGATATTTCTCCAGTTCGAGATAGTTAAATTTGTGATTTTCAACATGCGAGCTTTAGCGAGCGTGTTAAAATGAGAAATTTAACTATCGAGAATGGAGAAATATCGTAATCCACGAGAAAACGGAAGGATATATTGTTTCTCCATTGACTTTTACTGAGTTTCTGGTGCATATCCAATGGTTCAACACGGTTGCCAACGTTTGCCGCGCAATCTGAAAGCCTAGTAACGATGACGTCACAATAGACTTTATGAATGAAATGAAACGTTGCGGGAAACATCACGCAGAAATTTAACTAACGTGTGGAGTAAAAATAGTACGTATTTTTAACCAACTGGGTTAACATGCTTAGAATTGAAGAAATATAGTTTCCATAACGTGAACTATAGTTGATTATGAAATTTCTCACAACGAGTTAAATAAATTTTGCAAATGTTTGAAAGCAAGGCTTGCCGAGCTTTTAAACATTTGAAATTTTTTTTAACGAGATGTGAGGAATTTCATAATTAACGTGTTTAAGTTGTGGAAACTGTTTCTCTAATGACTGGGAGAAAATCGCCGAGGATTGTATTCCGAATAAATTTGGCGGGAAATGTCACGAAACTTGTTCTCCTCTCTAGAGAGGAGAACAAATGTTTCACCACCGTTCAGGAAGTGTGAAAACTGGATAGAAATTAGAGAAATATACTTCTCATACAGCTGGTATATTGTTAAGAACATTAGACAATAAGATGAAGTGCAATTACAAATGACAAGGTCAAAGTGCGCGGAATCTGTGTGGTGGACGTTTACAGGAACTGTGTGCGGGAATTGTGCAGAAAGTGTAGTGCGGGAAGTTTGCATGATTTGTGTGCAGGAAGTGTGCAGGAGCTGTGTGCGGGAAGTGTGCAAGAAACTGAAGGGAGATTTACTATATCAAAAAATACTCCGCTAAATTGAATAACAAGAATACGTAAAAATTTGCTGCGGCAGTCCGATAGATATTTCCATGGTGTGCAGCACACTGTTGCCGGAAAACTCATTTGCTTGCGAAAAATGAACTTGCAGCAAGGTTGGTGCAAAGTTCCTGCAAATGTGCTGCTTATATGTGCTGAAGCCTTATATTATGGTAAGCGAGGGTTTTGTTCCTAAATTTATCGAACTGCCAATCACTCATGAATATTTATGTTACAAAACATTTATATCACGTTCTTATTCATTAATATATTTAAACAAACTCGCACATCTCGTTTTATAAATATATTTATTCGTAAGAAACGTAGTATAAATAGTACTTGGAAAATCCCATTAGTGATCTTTCAACTTTGATGTAATGTAATCACTGTTTTCCTGTAAAGCTGATAGCAGGCACATATTACAGTAAGTTATTTCTTCCAAATTATCTCTATAATAATAATAAATGAAAAAGAAATAATGTAAATATAAATAAAAATATGAAATTTAGGGTAATTTTATCAAAATTGAAAGGAACGCGTCATTTCACATGCTAAAATTTACAATATTTGGCTTGTGAACCGTTGATTTGCGGTACGTTATACTATATTTTAAGGCAGACACCAGCACACACTTTATAACTAGGTCAGTACTGTTTTAATAGATTGTTTATTTAAATAATCTTAGATATCAGATATGTATGCACGCAGTAAAAAATGTCGGGATCTTGAGCCCTTGGTTCCCTCACAGACTGCAATTAAGGTGTTTTTTTTTAAACATGGTAAATTAAAACCGTGAAATTAAACACCATAAAATATCTATCGAAAAAAAGCAAATTTTACGTATTCTTATTGTTTAATGGAGCGGCGTATTATTTGATACATATGATAAAGAAGCTTCGATTTATCATCAAAGACACAGATATTTATACTTGAACACAGAAAGATTACCAAAATAACGACTCCGATTGTTTGATACCAACGGTAGTGATCCCCAACCCCTCCCAACCCAACCCGAATAGTGTACTGTAACTATAATAATTGTAAAATTGTAATAGAAATAAAAACGAAGTAGGTTTTTCTTGTATTTGCCTGTATATCCTGTGCTATTTATGATAAATTAAAAGACAAAGTCAGATTTCAAAACTTGTGTCTCTTCAGAAAACAAATCGCATTTCGACACAAACCAATTTATATACCAGACTTACATGAGGGATATATCGTAATCTTAACATTAGATCGATATTGAAACTAGGGATCATACTAAACTTGGCTGGCGATGTTTCCTGGGACTAACTGTCCACAAAGCAGATGCATTGATCTGGTGATAATAAAACAATTTACCTAAATTTCAGAGCATACTGGTTGAAACTATCCTCGAATAATCAATGAAGGGATATGGAGTAAATGCACATAAGACAAAGTCTCTACAAATGCATGGTAAAACAAAGCAATGGAACAACATCTTGAAGTCAACCCTATTTGAAGATATAGACGTTTTTGAAAATTTCAGCATTCGAAACATTTTCAATTAACAAGTGGGCAGAAGCCTACCACCACGGGACCCCTCCCTATATCGCAATAAATGTTTCGAATTTCATCTCAGTCCGAGAGTATTTGGAGATGAACAATATGGCTACACCTGAACTATCAGATAAAAGTTAAGGCCAAACCAATTTAATTCTGTGGTCGGCGTCAACTCACCAAATTACAGAAGCGTATTGATGCCACATGAAGAAAAAAATATCTCTTAATTATGAGATAATATCTAATAATTATGAGATAACTATCTCAAAATATGAGATAACATCTCATAATTATGAGATATTATTTCATAATTATGAGATATAAAGTCATAATTAAGAGATAATATCTCATAATTATGAAATAATTATCTCAAAATTATGAGCTATTTATCTCACAAATATGAGCTATTTATCTCACAAATATGACTTATTAGCTCATAATATGAGATACAATTTCGTAATTATGAGATAATATCTTATAATTATGAGAAAAGATCTCATTATTATGAAATAGTATCTCATTATTATGAAATAGCATCTAATTATTATGAGATATTTTTTTTCTTCATGTGGCATCAATACACTTCCGTACCAAATAGTTGTATCATAGACGTAGATAGATCTTCAACTGCATGCAGTCTCTTTTTTAATTTTTGAAATGTAGGAGGGCACGGGGAAATCAAAGAAAACAAACAGAAACAAGAAAAGAATTTTTGAAAATAACAAACTTTACTATGCCCAATGCGGGACAGATAAAGGGGATGTTTGGGTACCCATAAACCGGTTTAACCCTTCCACTGGCATTTGCTAGTGCCGGTACCAAGTCTGGCTGTCCCGAGTTCCTATCGTTGTAAACGTTGTTTTTTTTGTCTTATTCGTGTTTTTCCTGTGTAGATCCCCATTGGATTGTGGCATGTAATTATAATTTTCAGACATTGTAGGTGTTTCCTTTTATCCCCTTTTTTATACTAAGGAGATGGAGACAATAGGAATGTCAGATGACAAACATGATGATATAAGCAATACAAACGGTGATCATAGAGTGCAAATTAATGCGGAGGAAATTCAGCCGATGGTAGAGGGGACAAAAACAGAACCTACCCAAAGCAAGCTTCGTACAATAGCCCGCAAACACTCGTATTGTTTGTTATGTATTGTCTTTACACTTGGTATACTGTTGTTGGTACTTGTCATTGGAATTGCCGTTGTATCTCATTTGGTAGGTACATTTATTCAATAATTAATAATAATACATGTATATATCAATAAGTCTAGAATAGACTTATACGGTTGTGTAGTATAGTTATTTTTTATTATCCGTGTAAAATGTCCAGTAGAGTAGTCAACTAGATTTTCGTGTTCATTGTGTCACGAAGAAGTCCTTTAATTACATGCAAAATTGAATACATAAGACTGTACAATGAGAATCGCTATGTTTACACGTTGAGGTAAGCACACTAACGGTGATTATTAATTGTAGCACCTCAGGTTTCTTGTGAAACAGTGGAAAGTTATAAGTACACTTAAAAGTACACTTCAAATTAAAAATGTTTTTAGGATTCAATAAATCAGGATTAATCAATAAAGGCATTCCCGCTTACTTACTGACATTTGAGGCACTCATTTCTCCCTTTTTAACGGGAGTTCGCATCTCAGAAGTCCCATATTAAGCGTAGTTGCGGGCCAGTACAGGCGATCATACAGGATTTATATGAAAACATCTGCTACTATTGCATTGTTGGCTGGTAAACTATAATTTAGATTATTGAACAAAACGGATTTATTTCTCCAAGACAGGAGCTCTCCTATATTAATTTAATTTTTAAACAGGGCATGGGCATCTGCACTGTATTCATTTTTATGCATGACATCTGCATTGTATTCATTTTAATGTAGGGCATCTGCACTGTATTCATTTTTATGCAGGGAATCTGCACTGTATTCATTTTTATACATGACATCTGCACTGTATTCATTTTATACATAACATCTCCACTGTATTCATTTTTATGCAAGACATCTGCACTGCATTCTTTTTTATTCATGGCAGCTGCACTGTATTCATTTTTATGCAGGGCATCTGCACTGTATTAATTTTTATGCAGGGCATCTGCACAACATTCATTTTTATGCAGGCATCTGCTATCTATGCCAAATGCATTGTTATATTATATATCCAATTTCATACTAATATTTTAATTCATTTGTATGCAAGGCATCTGCACTGTATTCGTTTTTATGCAGGCATCTGCACGAACTTATTCATTTTTATGCATGACACCTGCACTATATTCATTGTTATTCTGGTAATCTGCACTGTATTCATTTTTATGCAGGGCAACTGCCCTGTTTTCATTTTTATGCATGAAATCTGTACTGTATTCATTTTTATGCATGACATCGGCTCTGTATTCATTTTCTATGCATAACATCTGCACTGTATTAATTTTTATGCAGGGCATCTGCACTGTATTAATTTTTATGCAGGGCATCTGCACAACCTTCATTTTTATGCAGGCATCTGCTATCTATAAACACTATTTGCCAAATGCATTGTTATATTATATATCCAATTTCATACTAATATTTTAATTCAGGAATTGATAAATTAGGGTATTGTTTTGAAAAAGATAATAAAATTTATATATAAAGTTTTTTTCTCCATGAAGCCACAAGAAAGGTCAATACAACTGGGAAGTTGTATTTCAAAATTGTAATAACGTAAATGAGGCATGTCAGTTATTTACAACCAAGATTCTTGAATTTGCCAAGATTTGTATTCCTTTAAAGACTGTAACAATTCGACCTAACGACAAACCATGGTTTAATTCGGAGCTTCGACGCGAAATTAGACGACGTGACAGACTACATAAAATAATGAAACGAACGAATAAATATGAGGATATTGTAAAATTTAAAAGACAAAGAAATAAGGTAAATAACATGAAAAAATATGGTCGAACCGCTTTTTTGAAGACGTTAATGGACTCATTGACAGGTACTCAAAATCAGATTCAAAAGCATACTGGAAATTAATTAAACAATAAACAAATTCTAATCAATGTGTAGAAATCCCCCCTTAAATGGATATTGAAAATGATTCTCTTGTTTACACCGACCTTGATAAAGCAGAACTATTAAACGGTTATTTTTGTTCAATATCTGACTTAGATGATGACAACACCAACCCACCCGTTTTTATACCAAGGACAAACGAACGACTGACAAATATGTTTATTACACATAACGATGTATTAGATATAATTAGAATATTGAAATTAGGAAAGGCATCTGGTTTAGATTCTGTTAGCCACCAAATGTTGAAATATATTGCACAAGCTGTGTGTAGACCTCTACAACTTTTATTCAATTTTTCTCTTGAATCAGGAACTTTCCCCGAAAACTGGAAAACTCGGGTGAAAAACAATTTCCTTCAAATTTTCGACCAATAGCACTTTTAAGTACTGGAAAGAGTTGTATTCAAATTTATCGGTAATTTATGATTCTTCCCTTTGATGTGTACTGGCCGATAAAGTCGTTATCGACGTACTGGACCATATCAAAAATTTATTGGGTCAGTACGTCAGATGACATGCGCGAACCGAAGCGACGCGCATTAATCTGAATTTAAAGTCAACTCATGAATGAAAATTATTTGCGATTACAAACAGTAAACAATTTTGAAATTGTTCGTCTTTTAAAAAGAAAACATGTTTCCCCTTATCTCTTGATTGCATTTCTGAAAAATTCATACCTTGATACTGCAAATAAAAACCTGAGTCATGCAGGCCATTAATCCAATCAATCGAAATCCATTCCTGCGCTAACTAATATTTTGCTTCTTCTGAAAAACTGTCGCCTATTTTAAATGAAGACAAAGAGACGCCTACCCCGTTACTGCAAACCCCTACAATACTGAATTATACAGGGTGTATTCAGTAACAAGAAAGGCGCCATGCAGAATGACAAACTTCCGTTTGTGTTTGACATATTTTTCTTCTCGAATGATGTCCCTTTGAAGCGAAAGATACTTGCAATGTTGCGGCATTGATTTCCTATTGTTTTACATCAGATGAATGAGCCATCCCTCGTTATTTGTGTCATTATTTCCAACGAGAATAAAATGGCGTAACGTGTCCTGTTCAAACCAACGTACAAAAGGTTGTGACGTCACAGTACCCTGACGTCAACAAGAATTGTGCACAATACAGTTTACACAAGAATTATTCGCCAAAGAAAGAGTTCTCTTCATTTTTTTCAAATTTAATCAAGAAATTGCAATATTTGGAAATTCCCGATAAACAGAATATAGGACCTTTTGTTTTTGATACGGACTTTATCACGGTAACATATCAGGTTCGCCCTAGCGGGCTCACCTGATATATTACCGTGATAAAGTCCGTATCAAAACAAAAGGTCCTATATTCTATATATATCTTTAATTTCTTACTGACAAATAATCTTTTGTATAAATTTCAGTCAGGTTTCACACCCGGTCATTCCAACACACATCAGCTTATAGAAATCTACCATAATATTTGCTTGGTTCTTGAAGAGAAAAAACATTCTTGTATTGTCTTTTGTGATATTTCAAAGGCATTCGATCGAGTATGGATAAAAAGTCTTGTAAAGAAACTTAAATCGTATGGTTTGCATTTTGAAATTTTAAAATGGCTTGAAAGTTACTTAACAGATAAAAACAGTGTGTTTTAGTTAAAAATTCATATTCATCTGTAAATATCTCAAGATGGTTCCGCCTTTGTTTCTTTTTTAGTACCATTTTCATCAGATTTTTATTTATTTATTTATTTTGTTTGGTCTTTTTGTTTTTTTTCCGGTTGGCGTCTTTATCTCCAATGGTCATAATTAATTTTAACATTCATCAATTTGTCTTCATATTTAGATCGGCCAGGAAATACTTAAACCTCTTTTAGCAATTGTACATTTCGTTTTAGTATTCAAAGTCGAAAAGTGATGTGACAAAGTCCCAAGCAATACAGGACAGAAATAATCAAAGTAAGTATATATAGCAATATGCACGTTCGATCGAATAAGTAAAACAAAAGTGACATTAGGTGCCCTCAAAGGGTATAAGCATTTCATGTTCAGTGCACCTGCCACACTGTCAGGGAGTCAATCTAGAGGAAATCAAAATAGGTAATTTCAAATCAGGGAAGACAGTCAAGACGTGAATCTATAGCTGAAAATATCCCCAAAAAATACAGCAAAAATTTCGAGATATAAAGGGATGTTATTTGGCTATAAATCAACATTAACGCGTGACACCAACTAGCTCAAACATATATGTATCTTTGGAAGAACCAAATTTAAACCTGAAAAGAATTGTGATTGTCAAAATGCGAACAAATGTCAGTAGCCGTTTTTTCAAAATAATAAAAGGTGCAAAAGATTGAATTCTAATATGAGAACAACAGAAACCATGACGACCAGCCATATGAAAATCTCCAATAACATTATGAGCGACGTCACAACAGTCTTTACGCTGAAACAGACGACGTCATAATGTGTTTTGTGTATAAAAACGTCAGTAAATCTTATGTTATGGCTGTCGTTACCGTGTACACTATAAGTCCTTCCAGACCATTAAATGTCATATTAGAATCGAAATAATTCATTTTCGCCGGTGGTTTGTAGTCGATTTTCTTTATTTTACCCCTCGCTCTGCTTCGCTACGCTCTGGGTAAAATATTAACGAAAGTAATGGCCAGCCATATGTAAATCTCCAACAAACCACCGGCGCCCATGAATTATTTCTTAAATTTCCCATACCTTCTTCATGTATATCATAACTTTATGAACCAAGACGTAATCTACTGTTTATTCTATATCGCGTTATCATCAAAATACAGTATCGTGCATCTGTTTCAAGCTGGATATATTAGTATTGTAAAGGGTGGATACGAGGGGGCTTAATTCGATTCCCAAAACTAAACAACTTTTTTTTCAAAATCCGTGTAACGAAATATAACAATGCAAATCTCAAAATCCGTTAAAGATTAAACTACATTTCCTGCTGAATAAAGTAGCTTATCCCGGCTACCCGACCCCCCCCCCCCCNCAAGTTAATAGGTATATGATTTTACTACCAATCGGTCTTTGTATTTTAGGCTTGAATACAGCTGTTGATCTATAAAACAGGACTTTCGAGTCTCGAGTTTCGAGGGTACTGCTTGTCCCCGGAAAATGTCCTTTTATATCACACAAAGAGTATTTTGTCTTTGGTGTCAAGCTCCGTAATGTGCCGTTAAGTCTTTTTTTTTTATCAAAAATTGCCAAAAAACTGTATACAATGTACAAGTTATCCTTAGTTATAGTTTTCTTAACTGTTCATCATTTCACACAGAAATATGAAATATAAAATATGCATGGATATTTGGTGGTGACTGAGAACAACAAGTGGTCGCGACAAATCGCTTTACATTAATTCTTTTTCAATTTTGATATTAAAAACATTTCTGTTTCACCAATTGTACCAATAGTTTTTTTTATTATGTGCCAATTCTCACAATACTATAGATCACCATTTCTTTATTACTAGACCAAGACTTGATTACCAGATTGATATGAACAGAATTTGATTCAACATCACCAATTCCAAAGCTCTTGATTATACCCCTGTTTCTCGCTTCGCGCTTTTATTTTTCTCTGTTCTGTTGTTTGTACTTCATCTTAATTGTCATGTATTGTTTTGCTGGCGTATTGAAGTACCATAATTTTACTTCATTGAGAAGTCATGATTTGAAGACATGAATATTTTATGAAGACAACGTACATGTATAGTGTAGTTTAAGCAAAAATTATCTTCAAGAAATGTATGGTTTAAACAGTTTACTTAACTTCTCCATATAACTTGCTAACCTATTAAAGGGTAATTTTAAATTTGAATTTTCCAATCGCATCTGAATGAAGTAAATGCAAGATGTCTTTGATTTCAGTTGCAAAATGAAATTTTTGAAACACAACACAAAATTCTTTTTAGGCCAAAAAAATATATATATATGTCTGTTTCATGCTTCCATGGCCAGAAAATTAGGGTAGGTAGGTAGGGATTTTTTTTTCTTTTTTTTTTTTTAAAGAATGTGTATATATATATGTCAGTTCCTGTAATCTGTCAGCCTGCAACTTCATTACACTTAATGTTAAATGTACAAACCTAATTTGACTTTACGTCTTTTGTTAAATCAAGCCCTTTCTTTATGTGTTGAAGGGGAGGCACCTGTCATCAGCAGCATAGAATAAGACATTCCAAAGGTAATCCTGCACCTTGTCATAGCACACACATGTATGAATGGTGTGATTTTAATTAGTGATGTATATCACTGTGGCCTATATTTCTTTGGATGCTGACTTATAGTTGTTGAAATATGAGATTGGATCTAGAGCATAACCAAGTTCAATGAAACATAGCACATAAAATGTAGGTCACACAGACGTACTGGATGGTGAATTACTATCGCAGATGCATATACATGTATGTTAAGTCTGATAATTTTGGTACATTTCCTTTACAAGACAGAATATTCAACCTGTAGGTAAACCTCGTATTATTCCCCCTTTTCTCAGTGGTCAGGGAAGCATAAATTTGGCGAAAGAGGTGAATTTTTATGATTTTTAATTGTTCATATCTTGGTGCTTATGTATGTAAAGTTTGACGCCAAGGCAATTCATTCATAGAAACAAATTAAACCTGTAGGTAAAGTTTGACTTGGCACCGACGCAGACCCGCCACTATATGAGCCTTACTTTCAGAATGAAGCGGACATAACTTTTGTCCCAAACTGTTGCACGGTAGAGTGGAAATGAATAAAAAGAACGATGGGTGCATGGAAAAAATATAAATGGAAAATTTTGAGACATTTTTCACAGTGGACAGGAGATACATTTTGACAAATGATCCAATGAGCTGAAAAAAAAAATGTTTTGCATTGAAAATTCAAATTAAAATAAATCTCACTGAATGAAAAATAATAAATTGAGTGCAAAACAATTAACACAAAACCGTAAAAATATAAAGGCCGGGTTGGGAAAGAAAGAGGAGTCGAGAATATTTGGACAGACTGCATTTATAGATATGCAGTCATTTATCCCCTCCTGAAAGACTTTGGGCTACAGCTTATTTCTTTTTGTTTTCTTCATACCTATTCTTCTTTTTGGTTGGCAGTGATCTACCCCCTGCCATGAGAAGCTGGAAAGTATTGACAGTTTGTTACGTGGCCTTTTCGGCAGCCTTTGACACCATCTCATCCAATGTGGGTTCTAGTTGTTTTGTCAAACATGTGTAACGAGGTAAGCGTAGGGGCGACGTGTATGCTGTTCGTTCCAGGTTATACCTGGCATTCAAGTTGTCTTATTCGGGAATACAATGTACAAAGGCAAAATAAATAAATACACAGTAACACAAGGAACTAAAATATATACAGGAGCTCTTTGCTACATAAATACTTAACACTACGGAACAATATATTTACAACGTTAAATTACAACTTGACAGACACTTTGTCACTCTGTCCATTGGTACAGTCTGTCTGCCTATAGGGACGCGCTGTATCTGTCCAACTTGTACCAAGGTACACTTTGTACCTATCCAAATGGCAGATACAGTTTGTCCTCCTCAATCAGGCGCAACTCGTACTTCACTGCAGACCAACTGATCTTTTGTGAATGGCTATTTCTTATCTGTAGTAACCTACCGACAAGGAAGACTTGCCTCCGGTTCCTCTTCAAAGAAATGAACACTGATCAATTGGGGCATCGCCTTTTATACTCCCCAATCAGCTGTTGACCCAAGTATTCTGTAACAAGAAAAAGGGGGTGATCCCTTAATTTTCCCCTATCCAATACCCTAAGGACTTCTACAAAACACCCCTTACATAGATAGACTGGTCCATTTGAAATTCCCGCCTGACTACCGTTGCTAACAAGCATCCAGGTAAATATCTTGATCACTGAAGCGTTTTACAGTACCAGATTCCATAAATAGATCAAAGCTCTGTCGTAGTCAATTATGATGCGGGCAACTCAAAATAAATATTCACTACATTACCCACGCCTCATATAGTCATGCGTCCCACATGACAAAAAAAAAACTTAAGACAAAACTAAGATTACTTTTATTTACACAAGACTAGACTACGAATTAAATCAGTTACTGTTCTTTTCTAAGACTCTCAAATCGCCTCGTTGATCTCTGTAATCTTTATTTTTTTCCGCCTTCCCTGTACGAAGTCTCGGTAACTACCTTCCTGGTATACAACAGCTTGTCAGTCTGTACGGCGCAATCCACATACTTGCGTTTCAAACCACTATCAGATTTAGATGTCTCTGATCTGGAAGTACTTGTCGACGTCGAACCTAATCTTTCTTCCTTCTTTTCATCATCTGAGACCGAGTTTCCATGTTCCTTATCGGCAACAACAACATCATGTCTGTCTTTGTCCGATTCTGAAGTACCCTTCGGCTCAGTCTCTTTTTGCGCCACTGTTTCTCGACGAATCCCAGGTACTCTGGGTTTGTGGGCTTTCTTACCCACGGTCCCACCTCAGTCACTACCTTCCTCGGAGAATCAGAATCCTCTCTGTTCTCTCTGTTATCCTGTTTCACTACAGCATCCCCTTCCTCACTACTATCTGAATCGCTACCCTGTGAACCATTGCTACCATTGTCCTCAATGACACTACCAGGGTCTTGTCTTTCCCATTCCTCTTTGTCAGATTCGCTTTCGCTGACACTTAAACATTTGTCTTCTGTCGGCTCTGGCAACTTATGCTTCTTCAAATGTCTGTCCAAATTCTTTGACTTTGCTGAATTATAGAAGCGATTGGGGAAATGGCAATAATACCTCGAACTAACACAGAGAAGTAAGTGGCTATCTCTCTCCTCTTTTGTCCAAAATGATGTAGGATAAAATCCACACTTCCAGGTAGCCATTGGTTTCCCCGGTGTTGTCTTAGTCTTAGCCTTGTGTTCCGAGTTCATCAATCGAACAGGAACTTTTTCGTCGCTTTTAACTAGCGCCCTGGCTGTCAAAAGGTTTGTTTTACCAATCTTCTGGTAGGTTTCTGTCAATACGTCAGTCTTAGGGCGTTTTTGTCTATCCGGTACACATACCTGTCCAGTCACCATGACTTCCGATATTGCCGGAACATCCAGTCAGCAAGCATACGTTGGGCCAACGTTGGCAATTGGTAGTAAGGTTGGCAATACGTTAGTGTTGGCAAGACAATATTGGTCCAACATTGGCCCAACATAGGCATTGATTTCTATTGTCATATTTAAATCAATATTTTCAACATTTTTGAGGAATGATAGAATTTAGATAGATCAGCTAAAGACAGGTTTTTCAAATTGTCTGTCTTAGATAAGAGAATTATCATCAGATGGGGTAATTGTAGATCCGCCATTACAGTCGTGAAAGAAACTCAAACAGCTGGATACTTGTAGGATAATCAATCTAATAAATAAACTGTTAAATTACCCCTGTTTGATTAATATGTGCATATTTTCATTTAATTAACCTTTTCAAACATTCAAATATTGATACTATTGATAGCAAAAGGTAGTGAGTTATTATTATTTTAATGCATTTAATAAATTAAAAGGAATGTAATGAAAGAAAAAGTATTGTTTTATATACATTGGGGACACCTCAATATTACTGTAAAATTAAATCAAATTATAAGACACTCTAAATGTATTTTCAAATGTGTATTTATTGATACAAAGCTAGTCAAGTGATTGTAATAAAAAATAATAAGATTTGGTGACCGATTTAAAAGATACAAATTATATAATTAATTGAAACCTATGAGATGCCAACTTGAGGTTAAAATTACAGTAATGAATTCATGAATTATGAAACAAAATAATTATGCATTCTTTGTCTTCCTACACTAACTTCTCATAAACTATCATCATATTTGCAGAGATAATATTTGTGATAAAAGAAATGCATAAAAATATTTTTGTGGTTGTAAGTAAACTTTTCGAATTTGAGTGTATTTGGGTTTGATCAAAGGCGGCATAAAATTGTTTTCTATCTTTACGAAAAGCCGTACATGTCATATAACTTGTTTACTAGCAGACATGTGTCTTTCAAAAAAAAATAAATTAAATTTTTTTTTTTTTAAAAATCTGCACTTGTTAATTTTTAATCAAAAGACTGTTCTTTGTTTAGTTTAATGTTTTTGTCCATCATTTATACGTCTTTGGTGATTGGACTTCCAATTGTTTTGGTTTTATCTGCACTGATGAGACATAAGTTGTCGAAATGCGCATATGCAGAAAATAAAATTAACAGTAACTTCGGTATTTTGTTATTAATTACCATTGGGCCGATGCATCTGCTGGTGGACTGTTAGTCCCAGAGGGTATTCACCAACCCAGTAATCAGTACTTCGGTGCTGACCCGAAAACCGATTTTATTGAACTTTGCAATATCTAAATTTTACAAAATTTTGCTTAAAACTAAGGAGTATCTCCCTCATGCATAGCTCTGTCCTTAGCTGAACTTTGGCTTTTCTATTTAGATCCTTTGGTAATTTGTTCTCTATCAGATTTTATACGTCTTTGGTGATTGGACTTCCAATTGTTTTGGTTTTATCTGCACTGATGAGAAATAAGTTGTCGAAATGCGCATATGCAGAAAATAAAATTAACAGTAACTTCGGTATTTTGTTATTAATTACCATTGGGCCGATGCCTCTGCTGGTGGACTGTTAGTCCCCGAGGGTATTCACCAACCCAGTAGTCAGTACTTCGGTGCTGACCCGAAAACCGATTTTATTGAACTTTGCAATATCTAAATTTTACAAAATTTTGCGTAAAACTAAGGAGTATCTCCCTCATGCATAGCTCTGTCCTTGGTTGAACTTTGGCTTTTCTATTTAGATCCTTTGGTAATTTGTTCTCTATCAGATTTTATACGTCTTTGGTGATTGGACTTCCAATTGTTTTGGTTTTATCTGCACTGATGAGACATAAGTTGTCGAAATGCGCATATGC
The DNA here is from genome assembly GCA_002080025.1 of Modiolus philippinarum. Classification (NCBI taxonomy): domain Eukaryota; kingdom Metazoa; phylum Mollusca; class Bivalvia; order Mytilida; family Modiolidae; genus Modiolus; species Modiolus philippinarum. The sequence goes on along the minus strand of MJUU01016033.1, from coordinate 5,834 downwards.
AGAAAATAAAATTAACAGTAACTCCAGTATTTTGTTATTTATATTCATCTGAAGGTCAAACTAGTAACATTTTGTTAACAAATATATAAATTCAGAATATATATTGTCATTTTTTGACATTTCAACATAAAAACACAATAATTAGTTAAAAACAAAAAATTTCGTAATTGTGTTAAATCAAGCACGTAAATATACGTCCTTGTTAAATTAATATACATGTATAGTTTTTTGACAGTATTTTGCAATCATATTCTCTCCTTATAGGCTGATCACTGACCCACCCACACATGTCCAAAGACTACCCATCCTTTCCTGCGTGGTCATTGCCTTTTAATGCCTCATAATTTAAATCAACACATAATACAGTTGAAAAAAATACCTAACCCATGCTTCTTTTTATTATTATACATATATAGATTTAATCAAAGATAAAGAGATACATATAATGTCTCAGATTTCATTTCAATATTTTCTTTTAGATAGACGTATCAATTTTCTTGAATTTGCTTTTTGCTAGTGTTCTTATAATTTCCATGCAGTTACCATGCTGAACTAGTTAAATCAACAAAAATAAAGAAAGAAATACATGTAACTTTATTTTTATGAAAAATGTTTATTTTAATTTATTTAAAAAACTGTTTAGTAATAATGCAATGTGTTTTTTTTTAATATATTAAAAAATGAGATTAGTCAATTAGTTACCTAAAATATGTAAAACTTGGAAAATTATTGACTCTATATTAATTTGAACAGTGTAATTTATTAAGAGAATTATAACAGCATGTGCATCTCTTTCACTACTGTAATGGCGGATTGATCACATGACACAATAATGGCAGCCTCCTTGTTATCTAGGTCACATCTGAATACACCTGTCTATAGGTGCAAGTAGAGTATTTTGCAAATATTTTGATCTTTAAACATATGCACTTTTCCATCGTTGGGCCAACGTAGGCCCAATGTTAAATCAATGATCCTGTCAATACCCCTTTCCATTTTTACATATTGCAAGATCCGGTCCAAAAAGTTGAACCAATTTTGTTTTAAAAACATAGTTAGTATATTCGACTGTCTATGAAGAAAAATATTTCCGTTTACTGAAATTTTAAAGACAACACTGGCCCAACGTTGGCCCAATGTTAGACCAACGTAGGCCGAGAAGGTTACAATATATATTCTTCTTCAGGTATATATGGCATTAATATATCAGTTAAAAGATGTATTTTAATATTAATATTAATATGTCAGTATAGATTTTTTTCATTTCTACCGTCTAGATACATTGGCCCAAAGTTGGGCCAATGTTGGGACATTTATATAATTCATTGCATACAAAATATTTTAATTGATTTCTAATTGCAGATTATTCCAAAAATGTATTATTATTCTTAAGTTAACTTTAAAAAGTAAGAATTAAATATATATTTGATGATAATTGACCAAAAAGAATTGGATATCCTGTTTCGCTGTCAGCATGTGTTCCTTGATAATGTGAAGTTCAAATTGCCCTGAGGTCCAACATATGGCATTTACACATCTAAATTTTTGGTTGTCAAAGTAACTGGCTATAAGTGGTGTACCTTAGAATATTCGAAGGAGATAGACATGTAAGTATTTCTTCATTTCTAATAATTATTTGATAGTTTAATTTGAAGACAAAAAGGTTCGATTTTATTATAATATTTGTATTTTTGATTATTTATTCATATGTGTTTTTATTTACAATAACTGTGTGAATTATACCTAATACTAGTAACATGTATTTCATTATAATAAGACGAAACCCAGAAGTATTTTCATTATCTCTTTCTAAGTAATCTTTTATGTTTTTAGTAAATTAAATAAAATAAAGTATTTATATATATATATACAGAGAAAATTTAGAACTATCAATTATATTTCTTGAAAATGAAATGACATTCAATGTTTTATTTTGACTTCAATACTATACTTTCAGAGGGAAAGACTGGAGCAAACTGAGATGGAATCGGATCGACAAAGGACGGATCAACCACAGGGGGAAATCGGCAGAGACAATGATAATGTGCCGACATTTAGCCAACATATTACCAATAATTTGCCAACCTTTTGCCAACGTAGAAAAAATACTTACAGTGTTGGGCCAACATTATGCCAACATACTATAAACATCGGGCCAACGTTCTGCCAACGTAGTACAAAAAACCTTACAACGTTGGCCCAACATTGAGCCAACATGATGGGCCAACGTTGGCCCACTTTGCACTTATACGTTGGGCCAACGTATGATTACAACGTTGGGCCAACGTTTCGTGATACGTTGGGCCAACGTTTCGTGATACGTTGGGCCAACGTTGGCCCAACATTTACATGCTGACTGGGCAATCATTCGCTCTGTTGCAACGACCCTATAACAACCTAGTGTCCCTTCAAAAATCTTTGAACTTTGTATCATCAATAGTCAAGGTCCCGCTTGTTAAGTCAGTTGAAGTTCTGTTATTATTCCTGAGGAAATCTAAACCGAGTATTCCGTCTGCCTGTAAATCGGTGACTACTGCTTCGGACGGTAGTTCTTTACTATCAAAGCATAGTTAAAACATACTTCTTCCCAGAAGATCTAGCTGTTGACCACAAACAGATTTAATCGTAGTACCAACTGTTTGCAGTTTGGGCTTTTCAGGGAGTTTATTGTATAACCTTGACGAGACTAACGTCACTGTGGTCCCAGTATCTACAAGGAATTTGGCTTTGACGTTTTGAATTGTAAGGGCGACATACATACCGGTGTCTTCAGATAGTGATACAACTGTATCCTGGACCTTCGTATTGGTCTTGTCAGCTCGATCCACCTTTAACCTACTGACTGACCCTTCATTCTTACTTGGGAAATTCACTCTTAATGGTTTCTCCTCTGTCTTGGAGTTAGGACAATCGCGGGCATAATGACCTTGTTCACCACAACTGTATCACTCAAAAGACCGTTTGGTAGATCGATTTATATTGTCATTATATCTTTTCTACGATGGGTTCCTACCGGGCGTTTTAATTCTTTTTATTTCCTTGCCCAAATCCTGCACATTCTTTTCCATTGTGCGCATCCATTTTGTCATTTCGTTCGTCTGACTGCTGTCCGTTTTTGATGAGGCTAGGTGATTTTGTTTGTCCCCAATGGTTTGTCGTAAGTGCCCTTTGCTCTGGCGGACTTTATTTTCCGCTTTATTATAGGCCTCAAGTTCAGTTGCGAGCTTAATAGCCTCGTTTAAATCTTTCGGCCGCGCTTGTTTGATTTTTAACCTCATGTCTGAGTCTACTAGGGCATCTAGGAACTGCTCTTTTGCAAGAGTGTCCCTTACATCCAGTGGCGCTGTAGGGTAGGCTTGATTCGACAGCCTCCTAATCGATTGACCTAGCTCGGGTAGCAATTCGCCAACCTTCTGGCGTTTTTCTTTGAATTGCACCCTATAGAGCTCTGTCTGATTGCTCGGTGCAAAACATCCCTCCAAAGCAGTCACCAAATCTTTAAAAATGTGCCGTTTTTCTTTTGGCAAGTCACCAAATACTGACTGTTGCCTGCCCAATCAATGAGACTGCCAGATAAAGTCCTTTTTGGCCTTCGGACCAATTGTTCACAAGTGCACATATTTCGAAGTGCGAGAGATAGTCAAGCCACGACGTGCTACCATCGTACTTAGACGGCTAAATTTGGTCTTCACCCCGCTTTCAGTACTTTGGGTTTTATTTCTTAACAACCCCCTTCCACCTTGGTCATATAATGTCGGCAGTGTGTCCCTTGGGAGGGGAAGAGTATCACCAACGGCCAAATTTTGAAAGTTGGGATCTAAAGGGTTTGGTCGACCCTGCTGTAATGGTGTACTCTGGGGTGAAGTGACGGCCCGCGTTTGTATTGATATGCCTGAATCTCTCATAGTAAACTGTTTGGGTCGGGCACCTGTGTTTGGCATTGGGGTTGACGACGCGATGTCTCCTTCCTTATGGATGTATGTATTTTGGAGACGCTCAATCTGTCTAGAAATATTCTCAATTTCCTCGTCAATATTGTCTATGTTTAACATATTTGTTCCCGACATTGCTAAAATATTGCAACAAGGCTACAACTCAAATCCCAATTAGCTGCCACCAATTTGTATCATGGTAAGTGTAGGGGCGACGTGTATGCTGTTCGTTCCAGGTTATACCTGGCATTCAAGTTGTCTTATTCGGGAATACAATATACAAAGGCAAAATAAATAAAAACACAGTAACACAAGGAACTAAAATATATACAGGAGCTCTTTGCTACATAAATACTTAACACTACGGAACAATATATTTACAACGTTAAATTACAACTTGACAGACACTTTGTCACTCTGTCCATTGGTACAGTCTGTCTGCCTATAGGGACGTGCTGTATCTGTCCAACTTGTACCAAGGTACACTTTGTACCTATCCAAATGGCAGATACAGTTTGTCCTCCTCAATCAGGCGCAACTCGTACTTCACTGCAGACCAACTGATCTTTTGTGAATGGCTATTTCTTATCTGTAGTAACCTACCGACAAGGAAGACTTGCCTCCGGTTCCTCTTCAAAGAAATGAACACTGATCAATTGGGGCATCGCCTTTTATACTCCCCAATCAGCTGTTGACCCAAGTATTCTGTAACCACAAAGGGGGTGATCCCTTAATTTTCCCCTATCCAATACCCTAAGGACTTCTACAAAACACCCCTTACATAGATAGACTTGTCCATTTGAAATTCCCGCCTGACTACCGTTGCTAACAACGCATCCAGGTAAATATCTTGATCACTGAAGCGTTTTACAGTACCAGATTCCAAAAATAGATCAAAGCTCTGTCGTAATCAATAATGATGCGGGCAACTCAAAATAAATATTCACTAAACATGTGAACACAAAACACCTGAAGTTGAAGAGCTGTACAACCTCCCCTATTGTCAGTACTGGCTGTATTTCATGGACATTTTGACTTTCGATGGACGCTTGCACAATTACAGTGCATTCCTTATTTTTGTCCTTTGATTCATGGAAACGACAAAAAATGTCTACAAACGTCTTTTTGTTGGGGCACGAGCTTATAAATGATTTTTTTTTTTTTTTTTTTTTTTTTTTTTTTTGTAATTGTATATAAATGATTGCTTATCCTGACGACAGCATTTTTCCAAACCGATTGATAGCACACTAGTACTAAAGGCCGCAGCCATATTTGTTTGCGTGTAATACCGGGACAGGACCGGTGACGGGACGAAGTTCCGGAAATTCCGACTTTATTTTTTGAGGTCGTGGCGATTTGGGCTTTAATAAAATAGGGTCGGTCGGGAAGCAGGAAACAGACATATATATATTTTTTCTTGGCCTTATGATAATGCACTCTGACACAACCTTATCGCTGTCATTTACTTTTTACGTAGACTTCGCAAAGTGAAGTGCGTTTGAAATAAAAAGAAAGGAAGTTTTATTCCATACATTTCTAATTCTTATTAATTAAAGCTATAGTTGAAAAACTTAGAAAACCATCCACATCAAGTCTCTCCGTATTATTATTTTTTTACTACGTTTTTTTTTCATTGTCATTTTTTTACAATACAAAATGGATTCAACTTCACTTGACTTTTAAAGTACATTTGAAGGCGTTTATTCGATTTAGACATATTTTTTTTCAAGTGTATAGATGAAATAGATCATGCTCAAATCCCGCCTTCCCCTTCTGATGAGCAGGTGGCAACAAGTATTTCATTTGTATTTGAATATTGTCGAAAATGTAATACAACAATGTCGAGAACGAAAAGAAAAATTATCAGAAAAGAAATGCCACTTATCAGAAATGTAATGCGCC